>VHZZ01000549.1:97015-107318 GCA_009801015.1 Silene noctiflora | reverse complement strand
GTGAATAAATTACATATAAACAGTAAAATTGTCTCACATCGAAGGATTAACATAAGATGGGTGATTCTGTAATTATAAATAAGAGAAATCATTGGATTCTATAATATTTTGAGTCTCTCAATAATTGTATTCGAGAGCTCTTATAAAAGCACGCCAGTCACAACAATAACATACAAATATTAAGCCTTACAACCTTTTTTTCATTAACAAAGTGTTTTATGTTTTATTTTATTTGAAAAAAATATTTTAATCATATGTAAACAAAATTAGACATATGAAAAATGAAAAGTTGTAGATTGCAAAAAAACTACCGAGAATGGAATAAAAATGGGATATTCTACGGTGTATCCCCGAGTTTTTCGATTTTCTATGTTATACCCTACATTTTTGAAATTCTATGGTATACTCCTAAACTCTATACATTAGTTTATACAATAACCTTATTCGTCTTTGGTAGCTTAAGTTCTTAATTGATCTATTAAGTCGTCTATTTATCATTCCAATTACTCGACAACCTACACATTTACTTATTAGTTCGCCAAATTACCATTAACCCACCAAATAGTATACGAATTTAACTCAAATTCATCAAATCACCATTATCATTTCATGTTTCATAATAGAGGTTATTAATAGTAGTCTGTACTTATTAAAAGTGATTTGTGATGCTTCTCGTATAAAATAGTGATACATCATTAATAAGTCAAAATAAAGGTTAAATTACGGTTGTTTTATAATGATAGAGTTAATGAAGATTTGAAGCAGGTCATGATGAAGAATAAGTAAGAAGTTTAGGGGTACACCACAGAATTTCAAAAATGTAGGGATATAATATAGAAAACCGAAAAATACAGGGGTATACCGTAGAATATCCCAAATTTTTTTTACTTGCACAAATTTGAGAATAAAATAGTTTTTCATGAAAGACTGTCTTTTTGCATAAGAAAATCATTCATTTATTGCTATTAATAATAATGAGCTTTTTTTTAACCGACTTTACTCGATAGTCTTCCTATTATCAAAAATTGAAAACATTTAAAATTAACACTTTAAGATCATGATCAAATGATCTTTAGTAATTGATTTTAATCATTTTATAGCAGTTTACTCATGGTACCATTATCTTAATAATTAATCTCTTCTTGTATAAGACAAAAGTGACGTCACCACACATGGTTAAAGATTCTAGATTGATTTCACATGCTAATACAACTTAAATCCATGTAGAAAAATCAAATTAATGAACTAGGGACTAGGGAGTAATATCTTTACTATAAGTTCTCTATCAAAATTGGGTCATGGATTCCATTTTTACTTAATTGATAAACAAAGACAAAGACTAACAACTACCCTATAGTCTATCTTGATTCTTGTAGTTAATTATACTTAATACTCTCCCTAATTCCCTATTGTACAGGGTATACCTTATTAAATTTTATGTAGACCCGTAGAAAAATGACCTAATTCAAAAAATCGACCGAAAACTCTCCAAAATAAGCGACTCTTTTCAATCTGAACTCGAAAACAATCAAACACTTGTGTAAACCAGACCTAGAGAAATTTATATTTTACATATCTAAAATAGACACACCCGTATTTATGTAATTTCTCATAGTAGTCGATTTTACTATATTCAATCTGAAAGTTTGAAAAATATATTGAAGTGAATTGAAGGGATGAATATATTATTAGCATTATGTTGTTTAAACCAAGGTTTACCGAGGAGGCATGGGGCCATGTTCTTCCAAATCTAGCAAATTATACGATGTAACGCAACATAAATACATTGTGGGCGGTAACAAAAGGAAAGGAGACAAAACATGGCACCATGATTCTGTGATCTACTAGTGTCATATACATTTTGGAGGGACTTGAGCTATTGTTACATGGTGATATCAACCCTTTAGGCAAAGGAATATAAAAGTATCCCTTCTTTCGGGTTTACTTAAGGGAGAAGAATCGTCACCTACATAATCACAATTTCTTACTTGTGAGGGGGTCAGTTGGTCATAAGTTATGACTGCACTCACAAGCAAGATGTCATAAGCAAAACTTGCTGCTACATAATAGAGGCCAAAATCGAGGTTAGTGTGGTATTTGGAACGACAACTAAGGGCCAAGTGAAAGGCGGGTTATCACTTACCATACTACTTCTCTTCCTCGGCTTCCTCCTCACCTCCCGTTACGCTAAAAACAATTCACATGTTCTAAAAATGTCCTTACTAGCTAGAGTATATACTAACTAGACTAGTCGATGTAATGGAGATCTGCTAACGTTATACGCTATTATAAATTTGCCTTCCGACTAGCAAAAACCACTAGACACAAAATCACAATGGCAGAAGAATGAAGTTTAAGTCAACTAAAATGGTAAAACTAAGCATATACCAAATCTCAATTCAGAGACCCACAAACATTATTATGTGCAAAAAAGAGTAGAGGAATCACAATCGTCAGTTCGTCACATAGGGCCATTGACAGAACAGTTATACCTCTAAAGACCAGTCAAAGTATAACACCGCATCATGGCAAGGAAGACATCCTCTTCTGCCAGCCTGTCTATCGAGGATCGAGTATCGTCTGTCGACTATCGTATGTCTTTGTCCCTTTTGTTTCGGTAACTCATTACTCACGGTCTTATGTATAGGTCCATCTTATGCATAACGGAAGCCACAAGGGCAGTTTTGATGCTGAAGGAATTTGAAACTAGATCATCAGCACTACCTATCATGATTCTACCAACAAAGCTAGTTGACATCTGCAATTCAGGCCCATATTTTAATGCTGCCACGAGTTTTTGTAGTGTAAAAGAAAACTGCCCACCAAAACTAGTACTCTTTTAAGCGATCAACTGAAGGAAATAGGGCAACTTAAGTAGGAAATAGGAGGCCCTAATGTTTCAAGATGCCTTTCAACATACCAATAGATTACTCACAATTGTATGCCATGTGATGGATTCAATAATGCAGTGGCAGTCTTTGTTACTGGAACATGAATCGAGACATCCTAGACGGGTTGGTCGAGGGTTGTAATCGGATTTTTCTCACAAGACAAATAAATCGAATATGTTCCAACAGAATATCTAAAGTATAATGCACATTTTCAGTTACTATAGAGTAACAGACAGTAGATAAACGAAAACAAAATACTGAAGTCACACTCGAGTTACAGGAAAGCACATCTGTAATTAATATATTCCATGTATGATCTTTGAGATATAATTTACAAGAAAAATTAAAATCAAAGTTTTTAATTAGAATGATGAAATTAAATCAGAGTATAGTACAAGCTGCAAGAAGTCACGTAGTTGAAACCTGGTATATATGAGTTTTCCCGATCAGCTTTTATTTATCATCGACTTGATGTAGAACTTTCCCGCTTTGCAAGATGACCGCACCATAGAACAGAAGCCGCCTACCG
Organism: Silene noctiflora; assembly: GCA_009801015.1. Taxonomy (NCBI): domain Eukaryota; kingdom Viridiplantae; phylum Streptophyta; class Magnoliopsida; order Caryophyllales; family Caryophyllaceae; genus Silene; species Silene noctiflora. The sequence continues at coordinate 103,898 of VHZZ01000549.1, read as the reverse complement.
GAATTCCTGCTTAACATGTTTAACCGGCCATGAGCCTATGAGCTTGACTACCAAATTCCTAAGGTTCAGAGGGGTTCACATTCATGAATGTCAATAGCATTAACTGCCTACGACAATTCGGCTATATAGTCTCCCGATAGTATGTTCTTTTTACACGAACGGAAGCAAAACCTTTCTGACAGTTAGTACATTCAATACCAACAGTCCAATACCACTTATTTCGCCATTTCAGTCACTTATTTGCCACCAAAAACTCCTTCAAAAGGTTCACATTTTTACGACTTTCGTTGCAAAATTCTAATACCATTAAGTCTTTACTTTAACATAGTCGCGTACCAACTCCTTCAAAACGCGTTTGGAGTTATATTCTCGGACACTGGCATGTGTCGCTCTGTCAGTCTCATATACTAACCAAAAGTCGTTACATCAACACCAGCAGCCCTCACTTTCTCCACAGGTGTTTCACCAGAATTTGGTGTCTTTGTCAAGATACCTGCAGGAGCGCAGCGTATTCTTTTGCCAACTTCAAAACAAAGATAAATTGCTTAAAATCAGCACTACAATTATCCCTAAGTATGATTTGAAGTCCCTTCAACGGTCTAAATGTTGTGTGCAAAAACATACTCCCTCCTATTCTAAGTAGCCTTCCAACTTTCCTTTTGACACAAATACTAAGGAACGAAATACACTACCCCATGGTACGATTAAATTTGGACCATGCAAATACACTTCCCCCACCATACAATTAAATTTGAACCACACAAATACTTCCAAAAATAAAAATAGGGAAAATATTGTGAATAGGCGAAAAGAAAATAGGCAGGGTTATTCAGAATAGGAAGGGTATTACATACGAGTAGCATGCACATTTGTGTTGGAGAATATTATGTAGAATATTATATAATGATATTACGATATCAGAATAATATTGTTATGAAATAATATTCAGGTTACCAAGTTTAGGAGATTACGGGCTTAGATTAAGATATGTAAGTACTATATATATGTCGTCTTCTATTATCAATGTAACACGGACGATTTTCATCAATAATACAACGATTCACTTTATTTATTCCTCCCCTCTCTATTTCTAATAATTTGTCTTGTCAAACAGAACCTTAACTTATGACAATCAATCCTATTCTCATATGTTATGATAATCATTTTTTTTAAATATTTGGTTTGAAGAAGAAAAACACAGTCTTTTTTTTAACGTCTGGCCAAGAGTTGTGAGCGGTCAAAATATTCTTTTGTTGGAAAAAAGGGTACAACATAGAACGGAAAAAAAAAAACACATAAGAGTATCCTGTAGAATTGTGCGTAGGGTGCACTTGTTGCATTGTGAAATAATTTGCTTTGTGGGCAGTGTGCACTCCTTGCATTTTGAAACAATGCAATTTTCGATCCAATTTTCTTTGTGTCGTCTCAAAACAACCTTCCACCATAGGGGTAATGTAGTAATGTATTTTTTTTTTTAAATAAAAAAACTAGATTGATCCTCTGGGTAGAACCAACCTATCTCATCCTTTCGAATGAGTGAGGTAAATTGAAGCCATCAACTTTCAAACCTCATCGAAATAGCTGGACATGAATGTCCAATAGAAGCCATAAAGTCAGCAACCTTGATGGTTTCACGAAAACAATGTTTAATTATCACTTCATCAAAAAAAAAATGAAGGTCTAATTTCACATTCCTGATAAGACTAGAAATTTCCCAAGGAAATTGTCAAGTACTACGAATTGAGTTAATAACACATAAATTATCACCTTCTATAATTAACTTTGAAATTCCTAAGTATTTAGCCGCTAAAATGCCTTCTTTTAAAGCGAGAGCTTCCGCAACAAGAATACTATTAGATCCGCACTGTTTTGCACCCAACAAAATAACTTTGCCATTATGATCTCTTACAGAGTATCCTAAAGCAGCTTAATTGCCATCTATTTTCGATCCGTCAACATTTAGTTTTAGAAAACCGTTTCTAGGTTTCTCCCACAAGATTTCTTCCTTACTAGTAGTGTTTCTAGCCGACTCGTATTTCTCGGGATTGTTGATATCTTTATGTCAAGTCTCATTCCAAATCTTAATACTATTACCGCATAAGAGAATAAGTTTACTGATATCTAAATGAACATCATTAAAGATAATATCATTTCTACAGAACCATGCATTCCATCAAATAAAAACAATCTTTGATGAAATCAGCTTTTGGAATTAAATCTTTGAGATAGTTTAGTTTCAATAAAAAACTTTGACTTACACTATTATCATGTATTGCCAAAAATTTAATGTTCATGTCTTGGATAACTGAAACAATCAACGAACATTTGATAAAGAAATGATCTTTGTCTTCAAAAGGATGATTGCACAAAACACAATGAGTTGGGACATTAATATGACTTTTAAGAAGTCTACCTTTCGTAGGAAGACCATCAACGCAAATTTTCCAAAAAAAAAAAAAATTAACTTTGGAGGAATATTCAGTTTCCAGATCCAGAAAAATTTACATTTGTCAAAACTTTGATCAAGCAAACCTTGTGTTAACCAAGTTGCTGTTTTGGTGAGAAATTTCCATCCACAGACAACCCCTAAATGAGGGTATCCGGGATATCATTCTGCGGGAGTGGAATATTAGTTATCTGATTAACAATATTGTACGACACTAAATTAGATAGTTTACTAACATCACATTGTTTATCGGGTGTTATAAAATCTTTAACCACAAGATTAAAATCACGGGTAATATAAGCATCAATAATGCTGGTAAGAGGATATGAAAAAGCCCAATTATTAGACCAAAAATTAATATTGCTACCATTACCTACTTGTCATCTCAACCCTTTTCTAAATAAAGTTCGAAGACTCATAAGTTTACGCCATTGTCAAGAAGAAACTGAATTTGGCTTATGATCAAATAGTGCAATTTCTGAAATATTTTTTAGTTACCACTTTGACCCATATACTTTCTTTATCTATAAAAATTTTCCATAGAAGTTTCATTTGAAAAACTTTATTAGTTGCTTCAGAATATTTAATTCCTAAACCACCAACCAACTTTGATAACAAACTTTATACCAACCAATCAAATTAGGAGAACGTTAGGAAGGATTCTTATTCCAAAGAAAGTTTCTATTAATTTAATCTAGTCTATTATGGATCGATGAAGGAAGCAGGAAACTTTGCATCTGAAAAGTTCCCTTCGTTGCTAAATTAGCATTGACAAGAACTAGTCTACCTGCTTGGGATAATGAATTTGTTTTCCATTTCGATAATTGAGTGCAAGAAGATTGAATAATGCTCTCGAAAGTACTTTTAGCTACTCTGCTGTCAATTATAGGACATACTAAATACTTACCCAAATGTGTTTCCTCATTTACAAGAAGAATGCCTCTAAGGGATTCGCGAAGAGAACACTTAATATTTCTAGTGCATTGAAAAGTGGATTTGTCAAAATTAACAAATTGTCTCGAAATTGTGCAAAATTTATCTAAAATAGACTTAATAGTTCTACAACTTTGGTTAGAGGCTTTGGTGAAACTGATAATGTCAACCACAAAAGTGAGAAACAAAATTTTCTCCACCCCGGATCCAATTCTAATACCAATATCACTAGAGCTAAGATCATTATTTTTTTTTTGTAGAGATCTTGCTAAAATCTCGGCTCACATAATAAATATATACGGTGAAAGTGAGTCTCCTTGTCGAATACCACGAGTAGGTCTAAAAACATCTCCGGGTGTTCCATTTACTAACACCGAGTATGAAACATTGTTTATACATGCCAAAATCCATGAAATCCACTTAGCATTAAAACCCATTTGCTTAAAGGTTTCCTTGATAAAATTCCATTCTAGTCTGTGTAATACTCGGTATTTTCAGTGTAGGGACACTCGGTAGAGTACAGGGTACTCGACCGAGTGCCCCGTTATGTCAGACTGTCAGTATTCGGGAGTGGGAAACTCAGACGAGTGCAACGCACTCGATCGAGTGGCCTGCACTCGGTCGAGTGTCACTCACTCGACCGAGTGTCCGGTTCGTATCGAGTTTTTAGCGGAAAGTATAAATAGAAGATCGGGAAGCAATAGCTTATTATTTCGTTTTCAAAATAAAAACCTAGACTCCGTATACTGCTTCTCCTTCTACTTTTCACTTCCGCACCGGGAATCTAAGCGATTGTGACGTTTCTAGGTGTCTTGAGACCGGATTTGCAAGGGTAAGTGTCTTATTGAATCTTTAATGTATGATCTTGAACCCTAATTTCTGATTTGGGGTTTTTGAGGGGACTTTGCCTTATGTTATGCTTTTAATTTGTTATTGGAGGAGAATTCATAGAGGAAGGCTTTTGAATCACTTGATTGTTGGTATTGCTGACAAGGTAGGTTTTCCTACTCAGTTGTCTGTTGAATTGTATGCTATTATAATGTGACGATGTATTGTATGATGTGTTTTCATGATTGTGATGTATTGTGATGGCGGAGTTGGTGTGGTGGTTGTTGGAGACGGTTGTGATTGGTATTGTTGTGAGCCATTGTGAGATGTGGTCTCACCCCCATTGTTCGCCTCATGCGTTCTCTCCGCGTAGGGGGGATGTGCACATTAAGGGACTTGGGTTGTTGCGGTATGTCTGGGCTTGTCCCGGTACCGGTGTGATGTGGTAATGCGGTATGGTTGGGCGTGTCCCGGTTCCAGTGTGGTGTGGTGATGGTTGGTGTTGGTGGTGGCAGTGTTGTGATATTGTACTCGTTGTTTACATTATGTTGTATATAGTTGTTCAACTAGCTGACCCCGTGTTGTTTTGTAAAACTGTGATGATCCATTCGGGGATGGTGAACAGATTGTCTAGCAGGTAATGACTATGATGGTTGCTGACTACGCGGTGGGGTTAACAGGGTGGAGTCATGACAGTTATTAGCTTCCGCATACATTATAGTTTATACTTCTTTTGTTCAGTTTGGCCATGTACTCCGTTTTAGGAGATGACTTTTGTATTCTTTAAACGATATTATTTAATAATGACGTTTCTTTATTGTTTCTATGATGTTTACTGCCTCGGGAAACCGAGATGGTAGCATCCCTGTACTCAGAGGTAGTCCTTGGTAAGGTGTCTCGGAGTATGGGGTGTTACAGTTTGTCGTATGCTTTCCCCATATCAAGTTTGATTGCAATCCAACCCACTTTGCGTTTTTTACGTTTAAACAAGTGGAAAATCTCGTGCGCTAAAAGAATATTATCTTGAATGAAGCGATTAGGTGTAAAAGCACCTTGAAACGGGTGTATAATCTTATGCAAGACACTTCGAATACGATTAGCCAAGATTTTTGAAATAATTTTATAAATTGTTGAACAAAGACTAATTGGGCGAAAATGGCTTGCTGTTTGAGGATTTTCAATTTTAGGAATCAATGCTATGAAAGTATGATTTATTTATTTTAGTAACTTACCAGAATGGAAAAATGCTAAATCTGCTTTAGTGACAGAATTTCCTACAATATCCCAATATTTTTGAAAAAACTCTGCAGGAAAGCCATCGAGACCTGGACATTTATCCGCGGCTAAACTAAACACGGTTTATTTAACCTCTTCCATACTAATATTACCTGTAAGATATCTGTTATCTTCATCTGTAATTAATCCACAAATAAATTTAAAATCCTCATTCTTGTCGAAATTACAAAGTTGATTTTTCTTAAATCTAAGTTTAAACTCTTGGGATATTTCTTGCTTAATAAGATTTTGATCAGTAATACAAGCACCATTCTTATTTATAAACTGTTTAATACCATTTCTACTACGTCTAATCGTGACATGACTTTGAAAAAACTTGGTATTATTATCTTCAAAATTAGCTTTGTTTATACGAGCTTTTTGTTGCCAATAAACACGTTTATATTCAAGGAGGGCATCACGCTTTTTCAACAACCTCAATTGCGCTTATTCTAAAACGGTAGTATGAGATGAGCCAAGTTGATTTTGTATATTTTCTAACTTTTTTTCAACAATTGAAAGTTGTCTAAAAATATTTCCAAAAGTTGACTGATTCCATTTCTTAGCGCTTTGTTTTAGAAACTTGCATTTTTTAGAGAGACAGAACATATAAGATCCGTGAAACTGGTATTGCCAACAACTTTTGACCATTTTACTAAAATCATTCCGGTGAGTCCACATGAGTTCAAAACGCAAAGGAGGGGCTTTCTTATGAACTTGGTCATAAAACTTCACAGAGATAGGACAATGATCCGAGCAACTAAAAGCATGGTGCATAAATTGCATATTTGGATATATACTAATCCAATTAGGGGATGCTAATGCTCTATCGAGAATTTCAAAAACATTATCAGAACCACATTTGTTTTTCCTCCAAGTAAAGAAATTACCGGAGAAAGGGAGATCTATAGAATTGGTATTATTTAGAAAATTAATCAATCTTAAACAACGTGCATTAGTAACTTTTGCACCTCCTTTTTTTTTCAGTAGGATTTTTAATCTCGTTAAGATCTCCTAATAATATGAAAGACAAATGAAGATTCTGGAGAAAACTTTCGAATTCCATCCAAAATTCTGACTTTTCAGAAGGTTGCGCGGGAGCATAAACAAAGATAAGGCAAAAAGTTACATTTTTCACTAAGTCACACACTTCACACGTAATGAATCTTCTCCACTTGAAAAAGACATTAATAAAAAAGGTCGAATAGATAGACTGTTTCCAAAATAACCAAATACCACCCGATAAGCCTACACTAGGAATAAAATCGCATTGATTAAATGTAACAACCCGGATTATAAAACAAAGGAAAAACGTAAAATAAAAGAGAAATCAGAGTATAACACTGATAAAAGGGTCAAGGTGGCGGAAACACCTGACCAATCCGGTTCGCTACTAAAACG
>VHZZ01000549.1:60690-72560 GCA_009801015.1 Silene noctiflora | reverse complement strand
AAAATAATTAAAATCGGGATTAATTATAAAAATAATTTATTAGCATAATTATGAAATTCTCGGGTGTTACAGTAGCACCCTTGTACTTAGAGGCAGTCCGTGGTAAGGTGACTCGGAGTATGGGGGTGTTACACTTATATACTTGAGATGTATGGCAAGAAAGATTGTTTCCATGTATGTAAAGGAGTCGTTGTAAACGCCCAACTTGGATAACAGTTCGTCAAAAAGAGGTGCGGCCAAGGGCTTTGGTAAACATATCGGCTAACTGTGCTTTTGTGTGGACGAAACTTGGTTTGATAACTCCTTTAAGAATCTCGTCCCCGATAAAATGGAAATCAACCTCAATGTGTTTGGTCCATTCATGGAAAACGGGATTGCGTGCTATCTATAGAGCCGTTTAGCTATTGCACATAAACTCGATACGCTTGTCGTGAAAAATGCCGAGGAAATGTAGGATGCCTTTGAGCCATTTGAGTTCGCACACCGTATATGCCGTGGCGCGATAATTCGGCCTCCACCGAAGATTTAGAGACCGTGGATTGCTTCTTTTTCTTCCTCAAGATGGGAGAGCTGCCGAGGACGACAATATAGGCTGATAGCAAGCGTCGACTCGTGAAACAACTAGCCCAGTCTGTGTCGTAGTAAGCAAGGAGCGTGAGGTTGTTTTGAGAATGTAGAAGCAATCCTTGACCCAAATTATTTTTAAGGTACCGAACAACTTGAAGAACAGCATGCCAGTGATCAAGGCTTGAAGCATGCATGAACTGGGCAAGAATGTGAACGGATTATATCAATTATGGCCCTGTGATGGTCAGGTAGACAACACGATCAATGAAGCGACGGTATGGCCGTGGATCGTCAATGAGTGGCGAGTCAGAGATGGCTAACCGGTGGTTGGGTTCCATGGGATAGAGGCGGGCTTGGACCCAAGTAAGTCGGCTTTAGTGAGGATGTCTTAGGCGTATTTTCGTTGTGAGATAAAGAGACCGCTTGAATTTCGAGCAATTTATAAGCCCAAAAAATATTTTAAGGGACCCAAGTCCTTCATATGAAAACAGTTGCTGAGATATTCCGTGAAACGGGCTATCTTACTTTGATTGTTTCCACAAATAACCAAATCATGAACATAGACGAGGACATGTATTTCGGTGTCGGGTTGAGTGATGGAGAAAAGGGAGTGATCATACGGACCTTGTGTAAAACCGTATTTGAGAAGTACGGAAGCGAGTTTTGCATACCAATACCGAGGGGCTTGGCGAAGACTATATAGAGATTTTCGAAGACGACAAACTTTCCCACTGTGAGTAGAGGTGAACCCGGGTGGTGGATTCATGTAGACTTCTTCTTGAAGATCGCCGTGGAGAAACGCGTTGTGGACATCTATTTGGTGAATATCCCAGTTCTTTGTTGCAGCGATGGTTAGAAGAATACGAACTGTGATCATCTTAATAGTAGGTGCAAATGTTTCTTTGAAGTCGATCCCTTCAATTTGTCGATTGCCCATAATGAAAAGGCGGGCTTTGTAGCGTTCGATTGACCCATCGGCATTGTATTTGATTTTGTAGACTTATTTTGAGCCAATAACCTTCTTGTGAGGTGGAAGATCTCCGAGTGTCCAAGTGTTATTTTGCTCGAACGCATCAATCTTTTTCTTCGTGGCGTCACGCCATTGTTGTACCTGCATAGCTTCTTTAAAAGAGGATGGCTCGTGATTTTTGGTCACGATCGCTAGAAAACCTTGATGATTAGTAGAAAATTTAGCATAATTGATATAGTTTGAGATAGGATGGGTACCTGATGATGATGATGGTGCCGCGAGTAAGTGAGTTGAGGGACCAATTATGGGACGAACGAAGCCTTTTAGACGAGAACTAGGTATCTTTGTTTGATGTCCTTTCCCTATAGTTGGGGGATCATTTGTTGTGACCTCGGGAGTTACAAGGACATTTGTGGTGTCAGGATTGTGGATGGTTGTAGATGAGTCAGTAGGTACGTCTGTCTCGGTGGGAGGGTGGATGGATAGGGGAGCCGTGGGGAGTATTGGTAGCAGGAGTGGCAGTAGTAGGGATAGGTGAAGGTGACGGTGTAGGTGTCTAAATAATAATGGTGTTGATGGGTGTAAAGGTATCATCAAGAAATAAGGGGATGGTTTGTGGAGTTACATGAATATTTAAAGGTTGATACGGGAACTCGTTTCAATAAAAAACACATCACAAGATGAGAAGTAGGAACCGGTGTCTAAGTCGTAGACACGCCATCCCTTTTTACCAAACGGATAACCAAAAAAATGCATTTTCGCCCACGACGGGCAAATTTATCACGAGAACGGTTTAGGGTTTTGGCATAACAGAGGCATCCAAAGGTGCGTATGTAACTCATGGGTGGGGGTTTATTGAAAAGAATTTCGTATGGTGTTTTACCATGGTGAATGGTAGACGGTGTTCGATTAATAAGATAAACGGCAATAAGGATACATTCCTCCCAAAATAATATAGGTAGGCCAGCTTGAAAAAGAAGTGTGCGAGCGACGTTTAAAATATGACGATGTTTCCGTTCTGCCCTACCATTTTTTTGGGGAGTGTCGATATTGGAAGTTTGAAAAAAAATACCGTTTTCGTTAAAGAAATTTTCGAGACAAGTAAATTCATTTCCGTTGTCGCTTGTAAAAGTTTTAATTTTCTTTTGAAATTGACGTTCCACCATAGCGATAAAATCTAACAAAGTTTGACGAGTGTCACTTTTTCGACGAAGTAAATAGACCTATGTAGAATGTGAAAAATCATCGACGATGGTAAAAAAAATTGTGAGCCACAGGATGCATTTTCGGAATAAGGACCCCATAAATCACAATGTAATAAATCAAAAATATCATCAGCAATGTTCAAGCTCAAAGGAAAAGGTTCGCGCGTTTGCTTAGCACGAAGACAAATATCGCAATATTTACTATGAAAAGAATAAGTAGTGTTGTTTGTTTTATTCAAGAAAGAAAGAAAACGAGAAATATTGGAAGAGGGATGCTCCAACCTACGATGCCACAACTCGACCGTGTCAAGAGTACCAGTTGTATAAGCTTGAGGCTTGTCAGGCCGAACACCCTTTAAATAGTATAGTCCCTCACTCTGTTCACTCGCACCAATCACCATCTTCGAGGTACGGTCCTGAATTAAACAAAGTTGTTGAGAAAATTGTATAGTTAGATAAGTATCGAGTAAAGACTTGAAACTGAAATTAGATTGCAATGTAAATTCGCAGCATATAAACATTACGTAAAATAAGGCGAGATGATAAGCGAATATCGCCACTTTGCGTGGCTACAGTCATGTCCCCATTAGGAAGTCCGGCTGAATGAGGTGTAATGGCGTAAATATTTGTGAAGTGTGAAAGGAAACCCGACATATGATGGGATGCACCGATATCAATAATCCAAGAAAGAGATGAAAAATTACCGCTCAGACGATCGTTGGACTCAGTTTTGCGGGATTTCCACATCTGAGTGAGTTCCTCAAGTTCCTTTGGGTTAAGACCATTGAGTTCAATCCTATAAAAATTATTGAAAGAGGAGCGAGAAGTGGAGACACCATTACCATGGGAGGAGCGGTAGAACAGCCTGAAGCCAAGTGGGCGCGAGGAACGGAACCAGTAGGCGGAGCTTTGCTGCGTTCTGACTGAGCACGTCCGCGAGTGTCGAGGACAAAAATAGGATGGCTCATATCAGTGGCATTGGGGTCGATATAGATGCGATCCCGAGGTCTATCTCCCCACCATTCGGGGAAGTTACCTGTGACACGATAAAAAGTTTTAAGATAATGACCGGGTTTTTGACAAGCAATACAATAAGGTCGATTGGGATTGGAGGACGAGGTTTCCCCCCCCCCCCCCCCCCAATATTTGGAACCATGGTGTACTATGGCATTAAATGCCATGGTGTCAGGGTGTGAGTTAGGTTTATGATGTGAAAAAGACTGAACATCTTCCTCTTGAAGAAGACGGTTGTAAACTAAATTAAGATTGGGAAGAGGGTCCGTACCAAGAATTTGAGAGCGAGCGTTATCAAAACGATCATCAAGACCCATTAAAAAATCACGTACCCTTTTTTTGCGCGACGAGAGTCAAGATGCTTACCCAATCACAAGGACAGGGATTGCACGAGCATGACGGAATGAGCTCGATTTCAAGGAGGTCGTCCCATAGACTCGTGAGACGCCCATAATAGGTCCTGAGAGATTACGTAAGGGATTGACGATACGCATTAATTTCTCCCTGTAATCGATAAATTCGTGCGTCGTTCTCTTGGGAGAAACGTTGTCTGGTGTTGTTCCAGACTTGTTTGGCTTTGGGACAATATGAAATAATCGTTTTCCGTAAATCCTGTTCAATAGAGTTGAATATCCAAGCAGTGACAAGAGCATTTATAGAGCGCCATACCTTAAAGTCGGCTGCAGATTCAGAGGGTTTAGAAATAATACCATCAACCAATCTTAATTTGTCCTTCGCGAGAAGAGCAAGACGGAAAGCGCGAGACCACTCATCGTAATTACTACCGTTGAAAGCAATTTGTGTGATGTTGATTTCTGGATTTTCAGCATGGAGAACAGAGAAAGAGGGATTGGGTTTTGGATCAATGATTTGATTTTCATCCGAAGTTGTCATGATGCATATGTTTTTTTTTTTTGGAAGATGAAGAAAGCAAGAAACGGCGGAGGTGAGTTTAGAAAAGAGAAGAGCTAGCTGATACCATATTAAGAATGATAAAGATTATATTCATATCATTAGTTTGAATCAATTGTGTTTATATAATAATACAATAAGGGCTTATATTCTTGAGATGTACATCGTAAATACGGAAACGAATAATCTATAACAGCTAGAAAATAAACTAAAAATGGCAAGGAAGATTGTTGTCATGTATGCAAGGAGCTGTTGTAAATGAACGTTAATGAGCTGCATTTCTCGCTCGTATTATATCAATCTCGTAGATTGAACAGTTGTAACAAAAATATATTCAGTACAATCACTAGTTCGTATTTTTTTAAGTTTTGGTGCCAACTCGAAAAAATAAGTCCCAACTATCTAGGAAGAGAGTTTTAATATTGTGATTACTATTTTTATGGCATCGATGAGTTTCAAAACCACCCGTTGATACTGATATCCTAACATTACAAGTTTGGAACCGTTTTTAAGTATTCGTATTCCAATCACAATTTCCACGTGACATAAAAGATTTTTGCGCTTTGGATTTATAAATAGCCTTCGCTGCCTATAATAACCACATAATAACATACATTTAATCATTTATCATCTAATTCATATGAACAATTATCGGTGTTATCTAATTCTCCCAAATTCGCAAGTCTATGATTAGTCTATAACCAATTTAAGATAATAATTATGGGAATTACTAAGTATATTAATGATTAGAATAAAACGGTTAGGAGAACTTATATGAGAAATGTTTGATTTTGCTTGCTACCAAAACCCCAATTCAATTGCTCTAGATCAACCCTTTTACACTCTTCTTACTAATTTATGAGGTTTGTGTGGGAAGATTGTAAAAATAATCAAAAGGGTTTTGGAATCTGATATTTATATGGTTTATGAAAGATTAGAATAATAATAAAACAAGATTTCAATTTTGTCCATTCAATCTATCAACTAATTACAACTCACAAATTCTTAGTGGAAGACCTCTCTATTTAGTCGATCGACAGGTTCATTTAGTCGATCGACAAATTACTACTTGGACCCTCAAAAATTGACAGTCTTAGTCGATCGACTGATTCCTTTACTCAATCGACTAAAACTTCTAGATCTTGGGTATTAAATCTAAGTGTGTCCTTTTTTTGTCTAAGTGTATATTACCAGTTATAGTCGGTAAACGTTTTCAATTGTTATTTTAATTTAGTTTTCTTTTTCGTCCGTCTCAGTTTGACGAAGTCCTAAGGAGATGAGCATTCAAGGCGGTGTATGGTTTAATACTTTCAGCTCCTATGTTTAACTTGGATTTTACCATTTATTTTTGTGTGATAAAAGGCGCATTCTCTCTTCCTAAGAGGGAAGGTTGAGCAAAAGACATTTACTGCATTTATTCACAGGTTTTACAAGATTTGATAAAAGGCGTGCCAAATTGGAAGAAGACGTCATTTGTGGTCATATCACTTTTTTTGGTAAAAGAACTTTTTATGCTAACTTGAGCATCATTATCGATGTGTAGTTATAAGGCATTTGATGAAGTAGACGGAATAGAGGTTGCTTGAAAATCGATGATGTTTTGTAGTCATCAGAAGATCTCGAGAAGATCTGTTGTGAAATTCACCTTCTCAAGTTACTAAAGCATGAAAATAACTATGTATGATTCATGTGTGGATGACAAGAAGAAAACAGTGAACATGATAAGAAGAAAACAGTGGACATGATGACAAGAAGAAAACCGTGAACATAATTTTTGGTAAGACAATGGATGAAATATTTCTCGTGGCCACGTAAAATTACGCCACAAAACTCGTGACATAATCCGTGGCGCAAACGTCATTTTGTTTTAAAAGTAATTAAATTTGTCACGTATATTAATAAAATTCAAACTCAAATGGATACATGTTTCTTGTTAATTTAATAGGGACACTTGAATTCGTGGCTCCAGAGGTATACGAAGAGGAATATAATGTACTTGTCGACATTTATTCTTCTTAAATGTGCATGTTGGAGATGATAACTTTTGAGTATCATTGCAATGAGTATAAAAGCCCTGCCCTTACTTCTGTGTGTTTTTCAACGTTTAGCCTTTCAACACTAAATTTCTGAAGAACTCTCTGCTACTCTTTGGAAATCACCTTTTTTCCTTTTCTTATTTAGTGAATTGTCCTATTTCGAAATTTGTCATATTAATTGTGTTTTGAGCCTCACATACTATCTTGTATTTGTGCTTAAAGTTGATGAACAGTTTCAAAGAATAGAGGAGTAATTATGTAGCTACCTTATGCTATTTTTGTACATATTGTGTAGGGCATAAAGTCTGTTCCCTCTGGAAGGTGAAAGATCCTCAAGTTAAGGAGTTTATCGAGAAATGTTTGGTTACTGCTTCAGAAAGATTTACTACGAAGGAATTACGTAAGGACTCGTTTCTTCAACCTGAAACCCAAAAGAGCCTATCCGTGATCTCATTCAGATATTCAGTCAATCCTCAAAGTATACAAATTGTTCAACTTATATTTCCCATTCTATGGATATTGACGTTGATCCTTAGATGCTTTGGGGGGGGGGGATTCAATTGACAGCAGCTGCATGTGCCAAACTGATCAAGTTTAAGAATTCATATAGACACTCAAGAACAATGAGTTAAATTGACAAGGAAAAAATAAGACGACTCAACATATTTCAAGTTAAGGATAGCTTAGCTTATACTCAGGTGAGCCTTCACTATTCTTCATTGATAGGTCTCCTTAGGGTAGTGCTAATTTTTAGTATCACCATACACACAAAATATAATAGTTTAATATTATATTTACGCGTAGTGGTATTGAGTTCAGTATGGTTGCGTAGAAGTAAACTCATTTTGCTCTTGCCTTTTTTATTTAATTGTTCATCTTATCCCTTTATATGTTAAATAAATTTCTAGGAATGCAAAGAATATATATTTTGGCTTCTTTGTAGACTCAAACATGACACTAGCAGTTAGAACTAAAATGGTTGAGCAGCTATAACTATGTATCATGATGTGGCTTTTATAGATGATTTTATTGAATACTTTATACATCAAATTATACCCAATGATAGCACGTCTTCGATGCATTCTTTTGTGGTCGATAACACAAAAGGTTCAGTGATTTCTCCATGGGATTCAATGGTATCTCCACACAAAGATATTTTTATGTCAAAATCCCCAAACGATTGCTCAAAAATAGGGACAAGTGTTCAGCTAAGGAATTTTCCTATTTAACTTCTAAATCAACAAAGTGTTGATTAGTGCAATGACGGAAATTCAAACTCTCAAATGTCGGCAAATACAAGATTGACACGGCAGAATTCTACTTCAATGAAGAGTACAAATTTTTGTGTCACATTGAGAGTTTTGATGTATGCCTCCCTTTGACTGACGTAACTAAAAAATTTGAAGACTTGGCTTCACTCGAGCATTCCAGGACCTCTTGGTACATGAGCTTGACAATTAACTCATCCTCACAAGGCTTAAATGAGGAAAACTGGAAAATTGACATTGAGCTAAAGATAGAGCTGAAATTGGCCCACTCTATCAACATTGGTTCGAGGAACTTGCTGAAATGCGAAAAGACGCCTCAAAGGCAGCCAAAAAGAGATGGTTGATGAAGAAAAAGATGATCGCCGCTCCAGTATGAGGAGTTTTGATTTATGGTGACATTTATCTTGTCAACATTCCATATGAATTTTCTAACTGTTTTTCTCTTTTTCTTTTATCGCAACTTTTAGCACACTTAAGAGTGAAGACACACAGAGTGGTTTTTCTTAGAAAAAGCACCCTTTCGCTCTAATTAATTAGCTTAAAACATCCACCAAAAAAATAAAAAATAAAACATGGGTTATAAACATGCAATCAAAGCTTATTTACATTTGTTATTAAAAAGTATTTCACGAAAGTTCGCTTTCATAAAAAACAATAATACAAAAATGCAAAAAACGCTTATATTCAAATAAAAAATAATCAAAGAATTATATGCGAGTATAAAACAACCGGTTGGCATTCTAAAAAACAGTATTATGTACCAAACAAGGTGCATAAACTTTGGACCCATAACACAATGAATGAATATGATAATGCCACGAATTTTATTAGTAATGAAAAGTAAAAGATTCTCCTACTTACTGCCTTATTGTCGTGGCATTAAAGATATTGGTCGTGGAAATAAAAATTCCCTAAACTTAGGGTGGCCAATGGCCATAATTAATGCATTAAGTAGATTATACATTTGATGTACTACCACTAGTTGTAGAGTTTTTAATAAAGTTTTTGAGTTTTGTTTTAAAAATTATGATTTTTGCTATAAAGTTTTCAATTAAACATTAAGCTCAAAAAATTATAATAAAACTCAAAAACATTACATTTAAGATTAGTTAAACTTGAGTTTTGACGGTAAAAAAAAAATTAAATCTAACTTGTAAATTTTAATAACCTCAGAAAAAATACACATATACTAAAAAAACAAATAAAATATGAGGTAATAAGTTTAGAAAAAATACACATATGCTCAAACACAAAGTCTGAGGTAGTACATCCAATGTATGTTCCTTTTTTCCACCATAAGGCAGTAAGTAGATTATACATCCAATATAATATCACCCGTTGTATACTTTCTGAGCATTATAATGAATTTTTTGAGTTTTGTTTTAAAAATTATGAGTTTTTTCTATAAAGTTTTTGAGTTAATTCACTTAAACATTAAATTCAAAAAATTACAATAAAACTTAAAAACAGTACATATAAATTTAGTTAAATTTTAGTTTGTAAATGGAAAAAAAAATTAAAATCTAACTTATAAACTTTAATAAGTTCAGAAAAAATACACATAAATAAAGTTTAAGGTAATAAGCTCGGAAAAAATAAACATATGCTCAAAAACAAATAAAATCCGAGGTAATACATCTGATGTATATTCAGATTTTTTCCGCCATAATGCCACTTAGAAATAAACAGTTCATGGATTATACGTCTGAGGTAGTACCTCTTAATATCTATTTTCTGAGTTTTATATTTAAGTTTTTGAGTTTTATTTTAAATATCATGAGTTTGTAGTATTAAGTTTTTGAGTACATTTATTTAAAACATTAAACTAAAAAAATAATATAATATTACTCAAAAACTATATTTGAAAATACTAATATGCTCAGAAACAATGTATATATGCTCAAAAATTAAAAGGTCTGAGGTACTACCTCAGATGCGTAATCCTTTTTCGCAGAAATAAACTATGTCACTCGTTTTTATGCTTAATTCTGTCAACAGATTAATAAATTGTCTAACAAAATGATTGCCATAAACAATATAACCTTCAATGTTATCATTCCTCTATACTAAGATAAAAACCGCAATATACATAAAATGCTAAATGAGATGAAGTCCATGAACAAACACAAATGCGAGTATTACATAACCACTTGATATTCCACATATCGTAATGATATCAATAAGTGACGTGTCTAAGCTATTACAAGAGCTTTATTGAGTTACTAAATGCTTTTACTTTTTTTTTTCAAATGAGCACACTATATCGCGAATAAAAAATGAACACTCAAGAGCTCTTAACACGTAAGCTAAAACTTACTTTTGTTCTTACAAAATGGTTATAGTCAAATAAGAAAAAACAACCACTTGATAGTTGACATTCCAGGAGATCGTAATAATATCAATTAATGAGATGAATTTACTATAAAACAGTTATATAGTTATTATATACCTACAGACCGTAAGTACAGGCGATACAGTTACTTCATAAGATCGAAAATATTACTCATATAGTCATATCAACAAATGAGGTGAATAAACAATTATAAAACAATGTATATCTAGAAGGGGATCATAATTCATAATCATAGTGTATTCTTCAGATAAATTAGATGATTTGGTTTTGCGAAGGGGATTGGATCTATTAATGGGTCGTTCATTTATTGGACTGGATCCATTTATTGTTGGACTGAAATAGACTCTTTTACAATTATAATAGTCCTATTAAATATGATTATTATTATTATTATTATTAAGGTTCTGATTCTCGCAGTATAAATTTTACTCAACACAGTACAGTGTTAACAATTATACCCCTCTCATTTCCCCTCTTTCACTTTCTTTCTTGTTTCCCTCTAATTTCTCATCCATCAATCATCATCGACATCAACCACTATTTTCAACCACCGCCACGTTAATCTCCGCCGCAACTAAAATCCGTAAACGTACCGCAAAGAAAATTTATACTACAAATAAAATAAAATAAATAAGTCAGAGATGTATACTATTTTGATAAATTACTGTATTTACAAAAATAATTGTACTACATAGATAAAAAAGAAAAAGAAAATATTGTAGAAGAAAAAAAACACAACACCACGTATAGCACCTTCGCCAACCCCCACCCCTCTTCTTATCTATCGTCGACCACTGGCACCGACCACATATCTTGTCCTCTCACTAGCCGCCTGTAACACCTCCATTTACCTAAGAGTCTTAACTGGACATTCTTAGATAAATAGGAGTGTCACCATCTCGGTTTACCGAGGTAGTGAGTACAAGATAAAACAAAACCTGAAGTAATTTAAATAAAATAGCCATTAAGGTCTTATTACAAAGCGATAAAATTAAAACTTTATAAAACTGAATACATAAAGTGAACAAACTATGTCATCTAGATATCTATGGTCAACTCTTTCTTGCCTTGCCCATCTCCCAAGCTTCAACTCTAACTCATAACCCGCTCTTTTTAAAAACTGCGCCCCAATTAACCAGAAATATCAATTGACTCACCACAGGACGCCATCAATTAAAGCAGGCATCAATTTTATTTTGACATAGACAGGGAACACACAAGTTAACCAAAAGGTCGAGTAGGATAATAAAACAACAGTAAATAAATATGATGCAATAAGATATGCAAATGCATGTGCGCAATCCTCTGAAACACTCGTTCATCCCGCCAATCCCTGACCCGGGAAAAACAATGCAATGATACCTAACATGAGGTTTAAGTATCATCTTCCCAGTATAGTACAACTGAGGTAGACATGCAATGAAACCCATTCCGGTCTTCATCTTCCCAGACATGAGGTGTGACACCCCGCTATTTAAGACACCAAATTATAACATACTTTAAAAGATAAGTGGCGGAAAATACGGGATTTTTAAAACAGTTTTG
>VHZZ01000549.1:15791-39578 GCA_009801015.1 Silene noctiflora | reverse complement strand
ATTCGCATCGTCACATTAATTCATTTGTTGGCTAACGGTCGATCACTTTAACCCGCAATTAAATCGATTAATCGGTAAATTTTTACCAAAACAGTAGTAACTTTTTATCTTCCCTTTCATCCACAAAATTTTACTTTTTCCCTCAAATAAGTGGTTGAACTCATTGCGAGAATTGATTACAAAAATACTACCCTTATATAGCTATCATAATACTCCTAATTTTCATTTTTATTCAAAAAGTTGGTAGGTAAAATATAGATATATAATTAAATGAATTATTTCGGTTTTATCCTATTTTGTTTTGAATTAGTTGTAGAATCTTATTTAGTTATTATTTTTGTGGTTGTATTCAAGTTGCAGGAGGGTACATACTCACATATCAATAGCATTGCATGAAATTGGAAAATAATGGTTACAGATCTTCTTTACACTTTTCTTTTGGTTTGTATACTCTTTCATTTGTGTTTGGTTTTCCTTTTTTAAAAAAAATATTATGGCGTATGTGCAATATCAAATGGTAGTATGAATTTATGATAAGTGGTGACACTGTTACACTATATATTCTAACCTTGGCATATTGATTTGCAAATTTTGTAAATTGTACTAGATTGTCTCACTCTTTCGCGAACTTACACAAATAGCTCAAACACATCCGTGATTTTTCACGGGTACAAAAACTAGTTGATATTGAAAAGTTTACAGATTTCAAATTCAAACTATTATGATATGTATGTGGTTATAATGTGAAAGAGAGAGAGTGGCATGACTAACGTTGGAATCGTGAAACTGCTAGAGTGAGGTTTAGAGAGTTTATATAAGTAGTACTCTCTAAGACCTAATACAGAATAACCCAATAAAGCCCAAGACAAAACTCTAACACAATACTGACAACAGATAGCGAGATCCCTATCATAATCATTCAAAACAACAACTTAATAGATTCAAGACACAAATCTAACACCTAAAATTGACAATGAGTCAATAACCCAAATTCACTATTATTTTTATACTTCGTATTCATTATCCATCTTAAATTATAGCCATCATTTGTTGTCCAATCAAAACCCGAACCCGCTAACAACCCAAACACTACCTCAACTCCTAACAAAGGAGCGCGTTGCTTTAGAAAATTTAAGAGTACCAAGGTACCATGAACTCGTGAAGTATAAGAATTTGAAATGACATTAAAAAAATCAGTCTAAATAAGCTACAACGGCAACTAGCATTTATTGTTTCTATGCATGTTAATCCCAAAAACCTACTAAACACAAATACCTAAATGTAACCAAACTCCCATATAATGACACTTAAATACTCCAATCCAGCTCTGATACCATATAAAATGATATAATGACTTGATTAATATTAATAGAAATCGTTACAATTTATAGTAGTAATATTTTGCCAAACAATTCAAGAATCTTCTTAAAAATACTACTTCCTTCATCCTTGTTAATAGTTATCTATTTTCTTTTTTGAATGTATCGGCAATAGTTATCTATTTTTACTTCTAGCATATTTTTGTGGGTTCTTATAAGTGTGAGACGAGTGATTTGTGTGATCTAAAAGCATTCTCACATGATTCCTTAATCTTTGTGCCAAAAGCAATAAATAATTATTGATCGGAATGAAGTAAGTATTTCTTAGCTATAATATATTATGGGATTTTCTACCGTGTACCCTTATGTTTTTTTCAATTCTAGCATATACCCTTAATTTTTACGAAACATCCAATAAACCCCTAAACTCCTAGATTATTTTCTTAAGTACCCAAAGTATCCAAATTTGAGTTTTTTAAGCGTTAAATATTGTCACATAAATATGTATAGTGATGAGTAAATGATGATTATGTTGATGGCTCAACGTATTTCGGATGCGTAATCATCTAAAACCGGCCAAATATAATATTTAAAATTGTAAAGTTTGGGCATTTAAGGTATTTCTAGAACATTTTATAGAGTTAGGGTTATCTTGTGTGTTTATGAAAATCGTAGGGTATATTGTAGAATTCGAATAAATAAGGGGTACATCATAGAAAAACTCATATATTATTAATATTCTCTATTAATATTCGTAATATGATAATTACTCGCAGTAGTTATTAATTATTACACAAAGACTAAGAAAAATGGATAGGGAAAATCAAATTACACAAAAACTTTAGAGGGACTCAATAGCGTTATTAAAAGATGCGGGATAAGTAAACAAATGACCGGACAAAGAGAGTATAATTAAGGGGCTTAACTTAATAAGTACGCGTATTACCAATACAAAAATCAATCTAGCCGTTTATAGACAGAGAGACAAACAAAACTACAAAAGTGCAAGAAAAATAAAGTAAAAGAGCGTATAAAAAAACAGCTTTTTTTTCCCAGTTTTTGATTTGTACTCTGTCACTAAAATTTCCTGAATTTTATAAATTCTGTAAGTTTTTCTTAAAATTGTGCTCACTTACATAGTACTGTGCATAATTGGTAAGTTTCTCAAATTTAAAACTTTGTTTTTGATTAAGAATATCACGCATTAGTAGTGTCGGAACCAGGATTTGTTGTTGAGGGCAAGAACTAGTTGCCCATTAAGGTAAATAAGGAAAATATCGAGTATCGAACTTTTCATTGTTTAGAGGGGCGATAGCAAAAAAATCGAAACTTTTACTAGAAGTTTTGAATTTTACATTATTTAGGGGCGACAGCAGGAAAAAAAAAATATCGAAATTTTAGAATTTTCCATTGTTTAGGGAGTGGTGGCAGCAGAAAAAAATTTGAAACTGGTAATCAAAAGTTCTGAATTTTTCATTGTTTAGGGGGCGATAGGAGAAAAAAAAATCATAAGTTCAAGTAAATCGTCTAGAAATTTTCATTGTTTAGAGGGCGAGCGCACCTGCTAGACCACTTAGCTCGGTTACAGTGGAGTAGAATTCAAAACTATTGATTGGTAGACAAGTGATTGAAACTTTATTTAATAGGATTCTTGTATGTTAAGAATTTGTATTGTCATGTTCACCTTTTTTACCTCACTTTATGTTAATTTAATATGGATATGTCATATGTTTATGGGTTCTGCTTACTTTTTGCTTTAATTTTCAGCTTTTTTTGAATATTCTATGTCAATTATATAACCATGCAGTTTATTACTCCCTTCGTCCCAATCAATTGTTTGACGTATTTTAATCAAAGGTAAACAAGTGATTGTGACGGAGGAGTATTATTTTTGTATGTGTTTTGGACTGTTGATTGATTTTTTATTTATTTATTGTTTTGGTTGATTGTGTTGCAGTGTTATGTGCAGAAGTTAAGTTGAATACAGAAGGAAAGAAACAAACTTTGATTTTTTTTTTTTACAGTGGGGTTACAAAGATGGGATTTTTGAATTTGATTTTGAATTTGAAGGTTTATAGACAATGGATGTATTGGTTGGTGTTGATCGTGACGGTGTCGTTTTGCTGTGGCGATACAGACCCCCGTGATGGTGAACTTCTTCAGTCTATTCTTGTTAATATGTTATTGTTTCTTCATCATAAATTTTAGCATTTTTATTAGTTAGAGTGGTTAAATGTAAGACAACGTACATCTGAACCATTGAGATCCCCCGCTATCGAGTATTTTACGAGGTTGTTGGTTTTTCAGTTCAGTTTAGTGCAAGGCTACTTAGATGTGTTAATTAGTAGATAGGGTTGTTATTGTTTTACATCTTCGGAAACGTCATTCTTACTGTAAAGGGGTATAAGGGTTAGACTGCATTTATCTATAACAAAACCTGCGTGGCTGCGTTGGCGTGATTTTTACTGAAGGTTGGTTGTTGTTAGTCATTTTCCAAGTGTCTCGAGTTCCTGAGTATCAAAACTTGGATCTGTTAATGGATGACATTGGTCTTCATTAGTTAGAGCTCGCAGCTCACCTGAGTTGAGTGTTATTATTATGGGGGGTAATGATGGTCAAAACGAATGAGTCATGAAGGTAAGATGTTGGGACAACAATAGGATGGTGAGACGGGTGGTCGGGGAACTATTACTATCGTATGAGGGTAATAGATATTTCGGGGGGGGATCGTCGATTCCTATTCCCATCTTTACAGTTAATGATTACCCTCTTTTCGTGTCCTCCATCTATTTACTTTTATCTCCTACTTTTCTATATTTTCCGTGCAATTAGTCTGTAACAGTTAACCTACTTAATTATGTTGTTTTAATTTTGGGATTTTTATGCTTCAGTTTCAGCAATAAATAATTTATATGCTGCTCTTGGAAGTCCTCCACTCACCGGGTGGGTTCAACTTGGAGGAGACCCATGTATGGAGGCCTGGCAAGGTGTATTGTGTGTAAACACAAACATTACTGGAATGTAAGTCCTGTCAATTATCCGCTTCTAAACAATATCGATGTAATGTACACTTGTTACAAGGAACTCTTAAGTCCTAGTAGGAGAAACTATCCAACTAATCAGAGCTCTACTAACTAACGATGACACAGATCGCTAGCGAATGCTAATTTGGAAGGACAATTAGGCACTACTTTGGATTCTTTCACATCAATTATATCAATGTGAGTTCTGTTCGCTACACCTTCTTATAAATATATAATACACATGATGTTTGACTGATTAAGGTTTACTAATGCTACTTTAATTGTATGGATCAGAGACCTAAGTGGCAACCATATTGGAGGTACCATCCCGGCAAATCTTCCCCCCACCATGCAGACCTTGTATGTGCAACATCGTTTTGAGTGTTAACGATTTTAAACTTTCCCGAAGTATAATACTATGAGTTTTTTGTTAATACGGTCTGTCTTTGACATTATTATTGTTTGTTTCAGGAATCTTTCCGATAATCAGTTTACTGGAAGCATTCCTGATCTGTCTGCTTTAAGCCAGCTAACAGACCTGTAAGCTTTACCGACTTTTTTTTTTCCCTGTAATATAATGAAACATATAATAGTGCTGTTTCTTCTCATTAACACGCATGGCTACCACCAACCTCAGGTCACTAAAGAAGAACAATTTGACGGGACAGATACCCGATAGCTTTCAACAACTCAATGGACTGAATAACTTGTAATGACTCATTCCTTATCTGCAAGCTTTCCATCAAGTTCTTTTTTTTTTTTTTTTTTTTGTTGTTGTGTAGTTTTTGATCATGTCAATCTAATGTTGTAGGGATCTCTCTGGAAACAACTTAAGCGGTCCTTTGCCACCCTCAATGGGGAATTTGTTATCTCTTACAACATTGTGAGTACACCTAACAAACATGTCGCTGGGTTGGGTCATTAGGGGTTCCGGTCATTCCGGGTGCGCTTTCATAGATTCATTTCATTTATGGATCAGTTTGGGTTGTTTGGTGAATGAATGGTTACGAGCTGGGTTGTTTTCAGGTCTTAACAATTTAAACTTTTGTTTCGACTTTCAAATCAATCTTTGCTTGGGTCATTTTTGGTTTTTGGGTTTAATTGTGAGTCTTGGTCTCACACCAGGTTTGTATATTTGCAAATTACTCAGGTCTTTAGCGCTTACCTAGTTCTTCCATGGCAGGCTATTGCAGGATAATGAACTCACAGGAGTCCTTGATGTCGTACAAGACCTGCCCTTGATCACAGACTTGTAAGATGCTTCGAATTTCCCGAAAATAAATGAAACGCTTGATGATCAATTTCTAATTAATGGTTGATGTGCAGAAATGTTATGAACAACCAATTCTCCGGCCCTATACCTCCTAGACTACTCACTATGCAAGGTTTCAGGTGCAGCCTCAGAACCGTTAA
Source organism: Silene noctiflora (assembly GCA_009801015.1). Taxonomy (NCBI): domain Eukaryota; kingdom Viridiplantae; phylum Streptophyta; class Magnoliopsida; order Caryophyllales; family Caryophyllaceae; genus Silene; species Silene noctiflora. The sequence continues at coordinate 33,823 of VHZZ01000549.1, read as the reverse complement.
ATAATCTAATAAACACTAGTATTGAATTGATTTCTTGTTTCTATATGCACTCATATTTCACCCTATAGAACAGTAGAATGTGCATGTTCACAACCTTAGTACTGTAGTTGGTAGTTTGGTACAAGCTGAGCATATGTCAACTAGCTTAGCTGGTAAAATTTTCGTGTGGAGCTCATGAGAGTCATGAATTTGGCATGAAAATTACCCATGTGGCTCCCTTTACAACAACAACATTACCCTAGTGGCTCAGTGACTCCCTCAAATTTGCAGGGCAATGTTTTCGCGTGGAGCTTATGAGATATACTCAGTCTTACCCTTGTGTTAGCAACACAAAAAACTGTTTTCAAATGACTCGAGATGAAAATTACATCTAATGAGATATAGTCATGCTCCCTTTACAACAACAAGAAAAAAAAACTTAATGCGAAGCTCAAGCATTAATTTGTTATGTAAATGTGTAATAGTCACGTTTGTTGATTGTAGAGGTACAGGAAACCCCTTCAACACCACTGTTCTTATATCACCACCAGCTGCATCCCCAACTGTTGAACCAGACTCTCCTGTGCCAGGAGATGTTCCATCTGAACATACACATAAGCAGCCTAGTGTTTCATTGCCTCCAGAAATATCAAGCCATGCAAAGTCCACAAATAACGTAACTACCAGAAAGACAATATTGGCTGCTGCTCTTGTGGTCGTTATACTCCTTGTTGTCGTGTTTGGATTGTGGTTTGGCATTGCAAGATGGTGCAAAAGAAGACAAGCAGGTGAGAAATTTCCCCAGGAGCATGTAAAAGATTCATACAAAGGAGATGTAAAGAAACCAAAAGGCGGTGAATCCTTACCACTGACACAAATTCGAGTCAGTAAAGGTGAGACTTACATGTAGACGGTATAGTATTCTTTCCGTCCCATTTTTATTGTCCTCTTATCGATCAAAGTTAACATCATTTGACTGCCAAAGTTAAAAGGGGGCAAAAAAATGGGATGGAGGAACAAGTAATGTTTTGTTACTTGTTTTCCATTTGCTACCGGCTTACCGCTTTTGAGACATTACAATCATGTCTTCTGTTTACCAGCTTCCCAAGAGACATTTGTAAAAATCCCGAACGTAAGCAACGCGGATCATAAGCAAGTTACTCGAGTTGCCGGGAGTAAGGATGCTCATTCTATAGACATGACAAAAATAGATGTCATTTCTATGTCAACCAAACCTGTGCCACCTCCTCGTCACTTTTCCAGTGAAAACATTACTCTGAAACCATTGACACCAACCATAACGACTACAACCAAGCCTGTACCACCTCCTCGTCACTTTTCCAATGAGAACATTACTCTGAAACCATTGACGCCAACAACTACAACACAATCATCTTCCTCACTGAGCTCTGCGAAGTCTTTCACCGTTGCTGAACTTCAACAGTATACTAATAGCTTTTCTCAAGATAATCTTCTAGGGGAAGGCATGCTAGGTAGTGTTTATAGGGCTGAACTGCCTGATGGAAAGGTAAAAATTTTTCAGCTACTGAAGTCTTTTGATATAATATTATGATGGATAAATAACATGTGTTTGAAATTCTCTCAACATCTTCTGCATCAGATGTATACGGAGTATAATCTATCTCTTGGAGACGGTGATTACTGCTTTAGAGGAGTTTAACTGTATAATTTTTCGACTCTTAGGGCTATACATCAGTAGATCACATATAGAACTATAGTAGTGCTTAGAAAATATATGTATCGGTCTGATGGCTTGCCTTCCTATCTCTCTCGTTCTTCATCTATATGGGATTTTGGGGTGTTGATGAGATCTCTGCAAAAGTTTTTTTTTCTTTTTCCTAAACATGGTAGACTTTTTTTTCCCTATTCATTATTTGATGTCATTGACTGTTTCAAATGATGATTTGTGTTAACTGACCCCGAATTGTTTTGGAATTTAAGACTATTTTATTTTTGTTGCTGTATGTGTGTACTTGCCTCGCAGAGTGAACCTAACTAATCTGGCCCTGGTCTATCTGCGCAGGTTGTGGCTGTCAAGAAGCTCAATAACACAACTTCTAGACAAAGCGAAAATGAATTTGTGCAGCTGGTATCTCTCATATCTAAAATACAACATGAAAATGTTGTCGAGCTGATAGGATACTGTTTTGACTATGGACAAAGGATACTTGTATATGAATACTGCAACAATGCGACTCTGTATGATCAACTGCATGTTGACGAGATCCATAATAAACTATCATGGAGTGCACGTGTTAAAATTGCCCTTGGAGCCGCTAGATCCCTACAGTAAGTCTCGTATAACTGTATAAGACTGTCTCATACTATATAAATAAAGGTTTTTTTAGGAGATAAAAGCTTTTACTATGGCCAAAACTTTTTTACTACCTTTGGGGCATACAACCAGAAAAAAATAGCTAAAATCTATGTAGGCAATTCGAGAAATCGCTTAACCATCTATTGCTTGTTTATTCAAAGAAACTGACTTTGTTCTCTCATCTCTAAGGTATTTGCATGAGATTTGCCAACCCTTGATTGTACATAAGAACTTCAAATCCGTCAACATCCTTCTTGATGACAAGTTCAAGCCTCTAATATCAGATTGTGGGCTGGCCCCTCTCCTTGATTCTTCTTATACAGCTCAGGTATTTCTTCCTCCAACAATCCTCAGTTCTGCTGCAATTAGATATCTTCTTACGAAAATGAATTATTTGCGTTGAATATTAGAGCCGTAGGGAAAGGATTTTGTTGTGCTGTGTAATACTTGACAAAAAGTGCTTAGTTGAAAAAAGAAATTGATATAGTAAAGCTCGATTGTAAGTGGAAGTCAGTGCTATTTGATCAGTATATTGTGCTGAATAGATAACACATATCAATGCCTTTATTTCGTTTATGTTATTGTCTTGCAGTCATTGAGCGGTTATGGTGCTCCAGAGCTTGAGCTAGGAACTTATACTCTTCAGAGTGATGTATTTAGTTTCGGGGTTGTCATGCTAGAACTTCTTACTGGCAGGAAATCCTATGACAGGTTAATTTTAAATGCAGTTTCTGTTCGAATTTCATTCTGAGCGACTTTTATGATCTACTTGTTTTATTGATACAAACAAACCATTTTGAATATTGCAGTGCACGACCTCGAGGAGAACAGTTTCTAGTTCGGTGGGCCATTCCTCAATTGCATGACATTGATGCATTGTCGATGATGGTAGACTCTTCATTACAAGGATCTTACCCCTCCAAATCACTGTCTCGATTTGCAGATATTATTTCCCTTTGTGTTCAGGTGATCTTTCTCACTCTTGTTTGTGTGATTGGGTATATCTACTCATGAAATGGGTTCAAACATTTAAAACCCGTTAGCATCAAAATTGTCTATGCAACACTCTCTGAAAACTTCAAAAAATAATGTAAGTGCATAACTTCAGTCTTCGGCCCTAATGTGACCCACTGTTTTGTTTCAGGCTGAGCCGGAATTCAGGCCACCAATGTCGGAAATCGTCCAGGACCTCTTAAACATGATCCAAAGAGAACCATGATCTACAGTCGCGTTTGTGGAAGCTTTGATGGTCTGACGAATAATCTAACAGATTACTTTAACTCGATTGTATTACTAGTATATCTAATACCCCAGGTTCATTTACAAGATCCTGAAAGACGTCTCTAAGTTTTAGCCGTCTTGCTAATACAGATGTGCTTTAGCGTCACTTGCTCATCAAACTGATGGGCATCCTAGGGTGTTATATCTTGTAATGCTTGGAGTTGTGGATCTTGTATGATTTTTTCAGCTGATATAGAAGAGCAAATTTAGTATTTGAACACACGGACTAGACCCAAATGACCCAACCAGAATTGACCTGACTTGCACCCGATATGCACTTCAGCATATATGACTTGATTTGACCTACAACTCAAATTGACACGCAATCCAAATTTACCCGATCTCATCTGATCCGACTCGGATATTTGTTGTGAAATGGTTCTACCCCTAACATACCTGTCATTAATCAACAAAACAACAAAAGAAAATACGAGTATGTTTTTTGTGTCCAAAAGTGTAGGGTAGGGACATAATCAAGTGAGTGCAAACCATTAAACCACATAAACTGAAGTAGTAAATGCAATTATGCAACCCACATATATAAACATTCGTAAGACACTGAGATTCATAAGGGCCTACCACAGTGTACCAGTACCATTAACACATGAGAACTAGTAGGTTCAACTGTTATGGACCAAGCATCACTATTCCAATCTTCACTATCGGTTAACATCCTATATTTAAAACCGTCTTATTTAAAACACGGAAAATGCACACCATATCCCTATAGTTTGATATTTTGTCTGAAATATCCAATTTTTTTATCCGGAAATCTTCAAAAGGCTATAACTTGTGTTTACGAGCTCAGAAGGTGACGATTTTTGTTTTTTCAAATCGATCATCTTTTCGGCAACTACGGCTTGAAAAAAATTGTCAAGTTTGGAACTCGTGACTAAGAGATATGGTCACTCAAAGTTTGTTCATTCAAAAAAAAACTTTGACCTACAAAAACTCCTAATTCTCGAAAAGATAATCGATTTGAAAAAAAATGGTCACTTTCTGAGCTCGTAAACATAATTTATGGCCTCTTGAAACTCAACGAATTATTTAAAGGATAAAACATATAATATAATCTTTTTTTCCGAAATATTTTGTTATTATGAAAGTATAAAATATATACTATTATTATCATGTCACCATCTTCTTTACAATGGAGTATTTTAGATGTTAGCTTATTTTCTTCTACCAAATACTATAAGATTTTGACAATACAAATACCTTTTCATGTCCCTTTTAAGGCACAACAGAAATTGAGTCCTAAATGTTAAGAAACCAGAAAGAAATAGAAAGAATTCAAGCAAAATGGAAGCAAACTCTAGATTTTTGCCTTAAACGATTCTCTATTTCATTTCACGAGTACTATTCTTCATCAATTTTTTAATTAAATTATACCCACCAATAAATTTTATTCACTCAACTCACTTTAAATAATTAAATTAAGATCGTTATTCTTTTGGTAAATTTAGGTGATTAGAACACAAGTGGGATAAAACTTACTCTCATCAAGTTTTAACAAGGCTTCACTCACATGACTCTAGCCTAATAATTCGAGTTAAGCTAAAACAAACCATTTTCGAATTAGTGGAGTGTCCATGGGTTAAATTAACATAGTTATACATTGTAAGCGAACATAACTCCATATTATAAAACTAATTATTTAGTACCTTCACTTGTTCAACTAAAAAGAGCTGAACTGAGCGGAGCTAAAAACATGAAATGAATTGAATGGACTTCAGCTAAACTAAAAAAACTAAATGGAGCTGAGATAAGAGTTAATTTGTAAAGAGAAGAGTTGAACAGAATTAGAGAAAGTTAAATTGAATAAAGTTGATATGAACTAAAATGAGGTGAAATCAAGTCGAAAAGAACATAACCTAAATCATGAAATACTATATAGTAAATGGTATTTACACAAGACCGACAATCATTATATATACTCCGTATGTCACATTTTTGAATAGTCTACATTCCTCTCTCTTTCCCCACACACTGAACTTTTCTCAGTTTTGATGCTTCAACTTTCACCTGAATCTTTCAAAATTAATTCCACCCCAAAATTCCCAATCCCTCAATTTCTTCTTCCTATTTCACACACAAAGTAATCAAATCATCCTTTTTTTTCCCTCCAAATTAAAAATCAAATTAAAACAAATAAATCCCACAAAAACCCTTTTCTCCTAAATTCCCACAAAATCTAAAGTTTCAATCTTTTGAGTTAATTCTCTGAAATTCTTTCTGGGTTTTTTGAATGGCAAAACGTGGATATAAGCTCCGTATCCTTTACTTTTAATGCAATTAGTATATTAATGGTTTTTCTAATGTGTGCTCTATCGGGTTTTTCTATCTTTTCTTACATTTTGTTTTGGTAAATTATTTTGAATCTGTCAAAATTATCGAGATTGAGGTAAATGTAGTTAGAATTATAAATTTGAGCTAAGTTTCTTGATATTTAAAACAATTATATTGACTTTTTTGGTTTTAATTTATTTTGGTGAACTATGAATTCGAATTATTTCCACCAATCATCATAATTCCTAGATGGGTACTTTAAAAATGGTGTCTTGATAAATTATGATGATTCTTTAATGTGTTTTTATCAAATTAATTGGTAATTAATTACTTAATTGTTGTATTGACTTTGTTGTTTAGAACTTGTGTTAAACGTTTACTCCTCCTCTTCATTCATTTGTTTAACTTTTTTATTGTTTGTGAGCGGGTATTTTAATAAAGGGTTAACAAATGATTGAGACGGAGTGATAATATGGTTGTGTTAAAATTATTGTAATATGGTTGTGTTAAACATTTACTCCATCTGTTTCATTCATTTGTTGAACGTTTTATTCTTGATGAGCCGGTATTTTAATAAAAGGTAAACAAATGATTGTGACGTAGGGGGTAAATTCTTCCACTTATCATCATAATCACTAAATGGACACTTCAATAATGGTGTTTTGCTAAATTATGATGGTTCTTTAATCTGTTGTACTAATAATGAAAGTGGATTAAGTATGTAGGTGATTATTAATTAATTGTGTTTTATGTAAATGGGTGTTTTCCTTGACCGAAATTTGAATGTATAGAGGAATTTCTAGCACATTCAGGAAATGTGAACTGTCTAAGGATCGGAAAGAATGCGTGTCGCCTTCTTTTGACCGGTGGAGATGATCATAAAGTTAATTTGTGGTCTATTGGCAAACCCACTTCTTTGATGGTCAGTTCATCTTTTCATATTGTTGATTGAAGAATTTTGTTGAGTTTTTGTTTGTATTGAGAACTCACCTTTATACCAGTTCTGGAATTAGGGAGCTACTAGGGATTGTCGACTCCTTAAACAATGAAAAATACTTCATGAAATTTTTGAAAATTTTCGATCTTTCTCTATGTTGCTCTACTGCGCTTTAATTCGTCCCTCGGAAGTTACATTCTACACCTAATTTTACATTGAATGGTATTCAGTTTGTTGGGTTGCTGTTAGATGGGGAGGTTGGTGTGCAACCTGTTAGCCTTGTTTGGAGGGAATCTTTTGAGATAAATTTCTGGTTGATTATTCATTTCGCTTTGCGCATTTTTGGAATGTTGTGCATTTATTACTTTCAGCTGCATGGAAAGAATGCTAAATTAGTTATTTTGGGCGGGGGAGGAAGTGCTTAACTGCTTACTGTACTTATTTTCTTCTGTTAGTCTGTTACCATGGGTGAACATAGCGAGATTTTTTATAAATCTTTCACAAAAAAAATTGTGACGAGAACTACAACATATGACTGCTACTTAACAATAAAATAAAGTGAATCCAATATTGAATCTCTGGCTCCATAGGAACTGGGAAACACTCCTTGTAATGGATATTTGCTAATTTCTTTCAACTTGTAAATTTTGTTTCGTTTTATGGCATTTCTCTTTTCTCATTTCTGATGATTTCCAGAGCTTATGTGGTCACAACACTCCAGTCGAGAGTTTGGCCTTTGATTCAGCAGAGACATTGGTTCTTGGTGGAGCAGCTTCTGGTACTGTTAAGTTGTGGGATCTGGAAGAGGCAAAAGGTCAGTTTGTTTATGTCTCTCCTCTTAAATAATTAGTTGATCGTTTACTTTTTGGTAGCTCACAAATAACGGATAAAATTGAGCACTAATTCTCATATGAGGCAGTCTCATGATAAGTTATATTGAGACTGATTCGTATAATGGGGTAATCATTGCTTAATCTTCAGCTTTTAGTGGATCAATCCATTAATGGGTATAGTATTGTCTTGTTGATTGGGTTGGTCTCGCAATATAGTAATGTGAGACCGTCTCTGAGGAGACTAATTGATAAATGGGACATTGCATTTCCTGATATGGCGCTGCTGTTTTTTTGAAGTGTAGTGGTGCGGACTCTTACTGGTCACAGGTCGAACTGCACATCTGTCGAATTCCACCCCTTCGGAGAATTTTTTGCCTCTGGTTCAGCGGATACTAACCTAAAGATATGGGATATAAGAAAAAGAGGGTGCATTTTCACATATAAGGGCCACAATCTCGGGATAAATACTATCAAGTTCTCACCCGATGGTCGATGGGTTGTTTCAGGTGGATTTGATAATGTTGTAAAGGTAAGATCACCGCCTGGTGTTCGCTCTTTACTCTCAGTTAGCTGGCTTAGAGAGACTTACGGGTTGATAACTAAAAGTGCTTATGTTTATTGTGTAGATATGGGATTTGACAGCTGGAAAGTTGTTGCATGATCTCAAGTTGCACAATGGTCATATAAGATCCATCGACTTTCACCCTGTTGAGTGTCTTATGGCCACAGGTACTCTGCTTATATAGTAAATTCGATTAGTTTCCTGAGTGCTATCAATTCAGAAGAACCATTCACCTGAAATAGGTGTTCGACATAATAATCAATGATAAACAGTGACTGTTCTATGAAAGTCTGCAATCCATTTTGTGTTTTGTAGTCTTGGACTCTTGGTAGTTTGAGTACATAGTAAATTGTAAATATTACAAGTAATAAAATTATATACACTACCTGAAAGACAAATTCTTTATTTTTTAGTTGGTGTTTTGAACCATACATTCATGTCCGCAAGAGCATGCGAATGTAAACAGTCTAGTGATTCTACTAAAATTTGTGTATCTCAAATATTAGTAAAGAGAAAATATTGTACTATGTACAATACCTTGACGGATGGATAGGTGGAAACTTATGTTAAGTTTGAGTCCATGGTCTTTAATATTTGGCAAGTTCTTAGAAGCTTCGTTCATAAAGATTATCCTCAGCATTCTTAATTTACTACGTATGATTTAAGGTGCGGTTATTTGCGCTGTTTCTTATATTTTGATAACTTTCAACCATTTGTCTCATGATTATATGAACTTCTTTCCAGGTTCAGCCGATAAAACTGTCAAATTTTGGGATTTGGAAACTTTTGAGATGACTGGGTCTACTAAACCCGAGGTACTACTGCTTTTAGTTGACCCACATTATCTTTAATAGCATATTTTTCCAAGCATGAGTGGGTTTAGGCTGTAATTCTGTAGCCTGCAGAAAGCCAAGTGCTAGAATGATTCCTGTGGAAGCAGAGAAGCTATTTTCAAGGTCTCCCGGGAATGAGTCCCACTTTCTTATCATTCTTAGATTGAATAATCTCCCACATGGTTCAAGATATTGGCCTCGATACTGCATCACAACTGAGTTATAAAGGTTTTGAAGGTTATTGAGGCCGCTTTTTGAGTCATTATCAACCGTATTTATTCTTGCAACGACAGAGATTAGGCCACGACAATTTACTATTTGATAAAGTCTCAAAACTGAGATTTACTACCATGACCTTACACAACACTTCCCTGGCAATTCTCTATGCCGCGGTTATGAAAAGATGAGGATCTGTGACAATGAAGGAAGTAGTATTCTCCTTTTGCAGTTTTCCTATATTTATTCTCTCTATGATTCATGCTTATATTGCTTTGATGATTTCTCATTGCTGCAATGGCGTTATCCGTTTTGCAGGCTATAGGAGTGCGGGCAGTGACCTTTCATCCTGATGGGAGAACCCTCTTCTCTGGATATGACAATAACCTGAAGGTCTCAATATTGCTTGAAGAAAGTTTTATTAAAAACTTTCTAAGTAAAGGATTGCTCACAAAATCTTATATCAGATGGTCTTACATGTGAGACCAACCCATTAACCGTATAATTAAGTGAGACATACAAAAGAATTGGTTTGGTTGGTCTCACATGTGAAATTGTCTCATACAAGACTCGCCATAGATTCCTCACTTACACCCTTATATCGTTCTTCAGGTTTATTCGTGGGAACCTGTCATATGCCATGATGCAATCAATATGGGATGGTCGACACTGGGTGATCTATGCATTAATGATGGGAAACTTGTTGGTTGCTCTTACTACCGTAATTCGATAGGAGTTTGGGTTGCTGATGCCTCGGTATGAATTTACTTTTCCTGCTTTTGCTACTTCACACAAAAACATGTGTGTATGCAAACTAATAATTTTAATTATTTATTGTTTGTAGCGTGTTGCGCCATATGGGACCAGCAATTCTGGCTCACCTCAAGATTGTAGCACTGCAGAATTGAAGCTTGACATAGAAGGAAAACAATCTGCTGATGAAGTAAGCCTGCCTGCCACACCTGTCACACCTGCCGTCCCCTCTTCTGGCTTGCATTCTTCTTCAGATGTTGATGATAAATATATAAAGAATATCTATGTGGATTGTAAGTTGTACCTTTTTCTAAATATTGAAAGTAATGCCCAAATTAGTAAGTTGTTTGCATATCAAATGTCCGCAGTTATGTCTAAGCGTCGAGTATCAGATATTGATGATAAAGATATAAAGAATATCCATGTACATGTGCATACTTCCTAAGTTGTGAAAGTTTCATGTTTGTCTTTAGTGCATCTAATTACAGTCCGCTGTAGCGCTGTTACATCTAGATTTTGTAGTTATTGAAGTGTGCTGAGTCAGCCTGCCCGTTTCTCAAAATGAACCTTGTAGTTTGATTACTTTTTCACTTATCTGCTGACTGATACTAACAATTCTGATATAAACAATTTTCCTTATTGAGGTCTCCAAAGACACTTAAATTTTTTATTTGTATTGGATTTTCGAATTTCGACTCTTAGACATAATTACGGACACTGGATACTTAACCATTTTGGCTAAATCATGCATGATTTTCAAAATATACCAGAGTACGTCCGTCTTTGTTCCTCTGTTATAGAAGAAAAAAATACTTTGCCACTCCCATATAATTGTTTTGATTTTTTTAATCTGCAGATGAAAAACCCATCAGTACACGGAGAACAGGTTTATTGAATAGATCAAAGTCCTTGACACCATCATCATCTGACACTAAGGAACCCAGTAAATTGTCCTCTAGCAAACAAAGTACTCCCACTACAACCCGTGGAAAATCTAATGATTCAGCTGGTGGTAGATCCTTCTATGTTACAAACTTAATTCCTAGAGAAAGCTATAGCAGCAGAAGTTCCACCAATGCAAGAAGAGAGTCATTCGTACCCACTAGGCCTGGAAGTAAAGGGACCATCAAGGCTGCTGACATGATTAGTAAACCAAACGGCAGATTCGATGTAGATGGAAAAGATATGCTTGTCGTAAAAAACGAAGTCAAAGAATTGGTTGAAGACAAAAATCGTACTGTGGAGAAAGTTGAAGATAGGCCTCAATGGATGGTTCTTCCTGTACTGCCCTCTAAGTTGCAAAGTGGTAAGATCTTGCCCCATATGATTATACCACACAGTGTATGTAGCATGCATTTGGAAATTGATTCTCATTCCACTAGTTTGATTTTACAATTAGGTTTTGAGTCTATATTACCTGGACTCGGTGATGGAGGTAAGGGGTCAATCAAAGCTGCTGACATGATTAGTAAACCAAACGGCAGATTCAATGTAGATGGAAAAGATATGCTTGTCGTAAAAGACGAAGCCAAAGAATTGGTTGAAGATAAATATCGTACTGTGGAGAAAGTTGAAGATAAGCCTCAAGTGATGGTTCCTCCTGTACTGCCCTCTAAGTTGCAAAGTGGTAAGATCTTGCCTTGTATGATTATACCATACTGTGCATATAGCATGCATGTGAAAATCGATTCTCATTCCGCTAGTTTGATTTTTTACGAAATTATTTGGTTTTGAGTCTATATTACTTGGACTCGGCAGTGGGCGTCAAATAGAGTTACATATTTAAGGGTCGGAGTAGGACTCAGCATGACTATTTTTGTGACCGGGGGACTCCTACCAAAAATGAGGGTGCGGGTGCAGGGAAACTGTGTTAATAAAGGAAGTATTTTGATTTCAAATAGAATATTTACGAGTTTGTATGAAAGTGAAAGAGAGATTTTTGAGAAATGAAGCTTACCATCCCTAAACCCTTTGTTTAGATAAGAGGGAAGGGGAAAGAGATGGATGGAGGTAGCTGGTAGGAAAATTGACAAATGTCATTTGCGGGTTAGAATAAGTGTTGGGTTGGTATGTGAGGTATAGGTTATACTCATATGCATTGGAGTCGTGCCAGACACGAGTAAGACCTCATAGCAGAAGAGTCAAAGTAGTGCAACTTCTAGTACTTGCATGTTCTCATACACACGTTGGATAAGAAAAATAAAGTTTAACAAGGTGCTCCTTTTTGGTTCTTTACTTTGCTTGCATGTTCCATTCTTGTCCGTAGCCCTTAGTTACCGTTTATCTTGTTCTTATCTTTGTAGGAATCTCCCCTCTCGATTGTGACGAAGTACACACAGTCAATGTGGTAAAACGAGGTGAACACTCTTATTTGGAAAGTTTGCTTGTGATCATTTTCTTTAACAATGTGTGGCTGAACTTAAAAGTTGTTTTTATTTGCGGTAGGTGTTGCTCATGGGAGGATTCAATCTCTAGTTGAGAAATTTGAAAGGAGCAAACAATTTGATAGCAGTGAAGATTCGATAATCAGTGTCGCCCCTGAAGTGATGGTTGATAGGATTAAGAGGTCTACCATGGTAAAGCTTTTTACCTTTAGATATTGCAAATGAGTATCTTTTCTAGTATTCCGGATAATTTCGAGAGCTTATAGGGAGACACCTTGTCATATCAGAGTATGGAATGAGTTCAATAGCTAAAGGATTATGGAATGGGGTAATAAAGTGCTTGAAAATGCAGGCGGCTAGATGGATAAGTGACCAGTTGATTTCATTTCACTTGTCTCTTGGTAACCGGTTACTTGGACAATTTATTTCTTGGGTCGTAAACAGTTCACACGATATCAAACCTAAGTTACATTGTGGATATATTGCTTTCATCTCTTGTGGCAAAATCCACCTTTGCTTTACCATTGTCATTCTGTCCAGTCTCTGGCAAGTTATCTATCTGAGAACAGGAGGTTGCATCATTAGAAAATTGCACTAGAAATTTCGCTGGAGTGATTTTGTAGAAATTGGATAGTATAACCAGTAGAATTTATGCTAGAAATTTGGTTAAGTTTTCAAGATCTTTTTATTTTTCATGCTCTCATCGGCCTTGAGTAAACTTTATTGAAATTCTGTATCTTTTGCTAGCAGAAGGAAGAACCTCAAGTTTCTGGAAGAGAATTAACATGTGTGAACGAGACAAGTGTCATTGAAGGCTTGATGCAGAACCATGATGTTCTGCTTAGTAGTCTTCGTTCTCGCCTTACAGATTTGCAGGTAATCTTCCTTTTAACTTTCTTGGAGCAAATTTTTGTACATACTAATGAGACCAACCCAAATACTTGTATAATGATCGATTTGTCACACCTGTGGACTGTCGCCGATAAGCTCTTGTGTTAAAAACCACACTGCATCATTGTTACCTGATCTATTCGTATATACTTTCAGATGATACGACACTTGTGGGAACGGAATGACATCAAACGTGCTATTGATGCACTGAGAAAGTTATCTGATCATTCGGTAAGTGGCTGAGTAGTGGTTTTATGTCCCTGCTTTCTTTTTTGAATTTATAGATGTTTTCTCCCAGAACTTTTCTTCAATATATGAATTTGTACCTTCTTCATAAGTAATTCATTCTTCTTTAACCTATCCTTTCTTCTATGGTCACCCATGCACTATGGTACACACCATCTTTGCCACATTCATCTTATTAGGCATGACACTGCCCTGTTACCCAGCACGCAGTGACATATATTATATAAAATGTGTAGGCCTAATGGTAATGCATTACAGTTATTCACTTAAATTATCTTCTTTGTCAATTCTGTCAATGTTTTGTATTGCTTTTCCCTCTTAATTTTTCGTAAAACTTAATTTTCCCGTACAAATTTCTGGACTCCCATCCAAAAAAAGCCGCCTCATTTATATTGGCATTTTCTTTTCTTCTCTCTGAGCTTATTTTTCTGCCTGTCTTTCTTTGTTTTATTTTTACGTTTTCTTCTCTCTTTTGATTATTTTTCTCACCTCACAATGACATTTTCATTTGATGAATGTTAATTGACCCCAAATCATACACCAACAAAGGTTTGTCATTTCTTGTATGGCTTTGACTAGGAGCGGTAACAAATCGTGTTATTCCAAACTTCCTAACAGGCTTCCTTTCTTTTGGGTTCAGGTCCAGGCAGATGTTGTAGGTGTTCTCATGGAAAAGATGGAAATTGTTACCATGGATTTGTTTTCCTGTATGATACCCATACTGGTCGGTCTCTTTGATAGCAAGATAGAACGGTAATTATCTCATCTCGCGGGTGTCAAAATTCTTTGCTTTTTTCCGGTGCAATGAGAACCACAATGACAATTTTGCTACTAATGGGATTCAAACTCAGGTCATGAGTTTCACGTCTCGTGACTTTACCAGCTAGCTTTGGTGACATCTCATAGGTGTCATTATCTCTGTGCTTAATGCATTGGAGATTTACGGCTAAACACTTCACATATCAGTTGTTATAGAGTGATGACTTTGTCAATATCTTAATATTGTCAGGCATGCAAAAATGTCTTTGGAGACATTACTCAAACTTGTTGCGCTGTTTGGGCCGATAATCCAGTCAACCATCTCTGCACCTCCCTCCGTGGGCATGGATCTTCATAAAGAAGAACGGTATTTGCTCCATCTCTCGCTAGGCTGTGTTTTTCCTATCATTAAGAATTGATCCTCATTTTCCGATTTTCAGGGATGCTAGACTTTTCAAATATTATGCTATCCCCATGACCGTCAAATTTATTTTCCCTAGGACATTGTTGGCTGTTAGATGTCAATTTTGACAAATTTGTTTATCTAAATATAAGTAGAGATACAATTTTGTCAAGTATTAATTTGTCAAAACAACAGCTTTTATGTTATCATTTTAAAAAAAAATTGACAACTGCTATAATTAAACAGGATTGAGTGCTGTAAGAAATGCGCTACCCAGTTGCATCAAATCCAGGGATTATTTCCATCAGTTGCAAGGTAATTGAAGTAGATCATAACTGTAATTTTGAAAGGATCGTTTCTTAAAGAAATTTAAAAAACTTGAGTTTGGGTCGGAATGCTCATCCAACCGTATACTGCAATGCAGGAGGAGTGGATCACTTGCTAAATCTGCTCTAGAATTAAGTCTTGTTCTACAGGACCATAATTTGTGACTTTGAGTTCCTTTTTCTGAAAGACGGAGCGAAAATTTCTTACTTCGGCGTGCTGGCTTGCTGCATTGTGCGTGTTCAGTTGTCACTGAGCACTGTGAATTTGTGTAAAAGAACTAACACCATGTAACCACAGCTTCAAGTTTTGAGTTGATGCATTTCCGTCCATTAAAGTACCTGTAAATCATTTTAGGCAGACACTAATGTCTTGTAATTCTAGTGTTTATGCTGTGTAAATTGTAAATGTATCTTATGCCATTCATTGATCCAACATTTGGCCCATTTTTAAGGGTAGCTGAGGTGATTATTAGTCTTAATCAAAAAGTTTGCAAGTGTTTCAGATCAGAAATGTGAAGTACATTATGCACTATTCTGTTAAGCTTCCTCGGTTTCATTTGATTGTGTACGTTTTCAAAATCGTACCTGGATATTTTAGAGAACGTATATAATCAAATGGAGTAGAGGAAGTAATATGTAAAAAATCGATCGTAATTGTTGGGAGGAGAACCAGGCAATTTTACAAGTTTTATGGCCTCGTAAATACAAAGCTATTGCTTACTCAATTTATGTAGGTGAAAATATTTTTACTTCCACTTTTTAAACTTATCTAATTTCACATTAACCTATTTAATTCATACATGCAAATCATTCTATATAATCAATTGAAATTCCATCTCATACGATTGACGAAGTTGTCATTGTGGTTAGAGTTCCACCTTTTATTACCCAAGTTCTGGGGTTCGAATCCTATTCTAACTTTCTTTTAAAGAAAAAATCCATCTCACATATTCCGTATTGTAAATCAAATTACATTTAAATCTGCTTCTTTATTTTAAACTGGGCAAATTACAATTCCATGACATTTGACATTCAATCAAACTTTTTCACATGAAATAGGCTGATAAATCAAAACTCTTTCGCATAAAACAAAGCATCTTGCTTGTGACGAGCTGAAAACGGATAGTGTCCCTCTCACAATAAGGCAAATGGGAGGACAAGTGGGGGGAAAGTGGAACACCCCATGGTTGGTGCCAGTTGCATATTGTGAGAGCCGAGGGACACTATCCGTCTTCAACTTGTGACGGATAGTGCCCGTCTTTAGTGAGAATTTGTGCACATAAAATGAGTTGATAAATACTCTGGATATTATATAGTAAAAAAATTTGATGAAAAAAACCCTCGTCATTTTCTTAGCCCTCTCGTCTTTATCCAAAAGCAACGGAAAACACGATTTTAATTTAAACCGAAAATAAGGAAATGAAACGGGTTTGCTAAAGATTGCACCTAATTTTACTCATCTCGCCCCTATTAATTACCTTTTTGCCCTTGCTAAAATCATTTGTATTTTTATTATTTCGATTTTAGTTTTCGTATTTTATTAAAACCGCTTCAAAACCGTGTTAGCTTTTTGTTATGACCCATTTGGTTGATGATGACATGCCTACCCTAATTGTGTTTGCTAAGTGTTCATTTCAGGACTCCTTAATGCAAATGTTTAATGTTCAAGAATAGTTGATCAAAGCCGCCCACAAGTTGTTGTAATAAGTGTCACTAATGTAAAAGTAAGATGATGTGATTTTAAGTAACAGTCAGTAACGGTCTGCAAGACTGTTGCTCAAAATCAAAGCAACGGTCTACAAAACTGTTACTCAAAACCGTGTCTCTTGAAAAAATTTGAAGTCTTGTTTTCAAAATATTTAAACTCTCAAATTTTAATTTCTACTTTGAGTAGTTACACTTCTGATTATTTTGAAGATAAAGAAAGGTTACTTGAAGGAAAAGAATATCTCTTTGGCATCTTTTAAAAGGCTTTTACTCAAAATGGCAAAACCTTTTTATGACTCTTGGAAAGTAAAACTTGTTTCTGACTTTCATCTTGAGCCTTGTGACTGATTTGAGGTACTTTTAAGGATGATTTCAAAACCTCTTTCCTTCTACCTTTGGAAGAATGTTCCTTTTTGTGCAAACTTGGAATGGTCAAAAACATTTGTTTTCTAGCAAATGTCTTGATCCTCAAAACCCTAATTCTTCTCATCTATAAAAGGAACACTCTTCCTCATTAATTTTTAAGACTTTTCTGAGAATTTTAAAGTATTTTGCAAACTTGTTTTTAAGAACTTAAAGCCTTTCTTTGATTTGCAAAAATATTCAAAGTCTTCAAGAGTCACGGTCCTCTCTACTGTTGCTTTGCATTACATTCTCTAACCTAGAATTGTTTGATCAATAAGTTGTCCTCCTCAATTCTTTTCTAGAATCAGTTTGAGGAAGCTTGATCTTGTAAAATGTTCTAAGTTAGATTGTCAAGTTCTTAAACGAGGTAATCTTTGAACTAGTGTCGCAACCGGAGTAGGTTGTCGGTCTGTAGCTGTACATCACTTGCTAAGACATTCAAGTAACAGTCAGAACTACCGTTGCTTCCAGAATTCAACGTTATATTCAAACCATCTTGATACTCATATCTTTACTCAATATATTTGATGTATCCAATCGTTTTTTTACATTGACCATCAACTTTCTTTAAAACAATAGAGATTAAGTTGAAATTTTTAAAATAGTACCTAATTCACCCCTCCCCCTCTTAGGTACTTGGAATTTAAATCCTTCACTTTTGAAATTCAAAATTTAAAAAAATCCGCTTCAAAACCACTTCAAAACCGTTTTAGCTTTTTAAATTTAAAATTTTAAAAAATCCCTCAAACCTCCCAACAACTCTTGAAAACCATTACACCAATATTTTGTTTTCAAAAATCGAAACCGCTTCATCAATAAGAACGAACACATTTTGAGAACCATATGAGAAGTTAGGGTGATTCCTCAAACCGGGGTGATATTGGTTGTTG
>VHZZ01000548.1:134664-149810 GCA_009801015.1 Silene noctiflora | reverse complement strand
TAGTTTAATGATAGCGACCGCATGTTAGACTAGATCTAAAGTTCATAATTGGATCGACCGACCTTATGACCTTAAACAGTTAAATTGCTCAATCATTGAATTAAATCTACCCTGAATAGCTGCCAAGTGAACTCGATCCCTAGACTCTTTAATATTATTGTTTACGACTCTTTAATTCACTTGAAATTTGGTTAGTAGAAACCAAACAAACCCTTCAAGCAACTGTTACCGTTAGACAATTTAATCAGTTAACAGATAAAACAACCGCCTCTCCGTGGATTCGACCCTGACTTACCGCTAGCTATTATTTAGTAGTAGTTTAGGATTTATTTTGATCTAGGTTGACTACGACATAAGCCTTGTCACAAGGTATTGCTATTTTCATTAGTTTCTTTATGTTTTGGTAACAAAATCCCCAATTAGAAGTTAAAATCCTTAGTTCTAAGCTTAGATTTATGTTGTAGATGATGATGGAACTTGTTTTAGCTCTTGTTTTGATACTAGAAACTGAAAGTTTAAGCCAAATCTTGTAGCAATTGGATTCGAATTTTCTAGGGTTTCATCCGAAAACTTGGTTTTTGATGCTTCTAATCCTTTTTTCAAGACTAGAAAAGACCATAGGATGCTAGTGTCATCGCGTTTTGCAACTAGTTTTGAGTATTTTGAGCGAAAAATCCGTCTTAAAGCTTCACTTGTATTGTTGGAAGAAAAACTAAAATTCCCTTTTGTTTACAATCTTTGAGCCTTTTCTTTTGTTGTCTATTGATGTCAATGCAGCATGCCAAGAGCCAACGCAAACCAACCACCTAACAAGAGGACTAGGGACGAGAGGGGGAAGGGAAGCCATGGTCCGACCGTTCCACCCGTGGGACAATATCCGTATGTTGAGTTCCCTGACTTCAGGCAGCGGAAGGCCTTTGTGTCCCTAATGACTCGCACCATTCGGGCTACTAGGTGCGTGGACACGGCCTTATTGGAGGAGTTAGGAATTGAGGTTGATGTGAGGCACATCTTCAAGACTTTGGGACTAATGGGGTTGTACCGGTTGAGGAAACACTCTTACGAGTTCCTCACATTGGAATTCATGAGCTCTTTCGTGTATGATGAAGATGCCGAGACTTGTCATTTTAGGGTGATGAATTGTGACTTTGATCTGACCATGGAGGATATTACCGAGACTTTGGGGATTGAGAAGCCTACCGCGGACCACTACTTGGATGTGGGTAAGGAGTGACAGGCTAGTGAATATCTCTCCTTGTTGACCGATACCGCGGTCAATGTGAGTGCTATGTTAATCAATGATGTGCAACATGTAACCTTGAAGATTTTCCTGCGGATGATGACTTGTTTCTTGTACGGGCGGAGTGATGTGAGTAAGCTCAACTCACATGAGGTGATGCTCTTGATGTCTTATTTGAACCCAAAGAGGGATGTGAGGTTCTATTGTAGTCCGCCGACGATCGTGTGCAACAGTCTAGCTCTCATGGCCCAGTCACCCCACCGTCACCTTAGTTGTGGGGCCATAGTGACCCGGCTAGCTCAAACTTTAGCCAATTTCGAGCCTTCTCCCAACTTTCCAGCTATGTTTAAGAGTGTACCGACAATGGATAAGGATTACTTTCTCCATCAGAAACGGTTTCGGGTGTTGGATGACAAGACTTTGGCACGAAGAGTGAGGGGCACGTTGTGGATGAGGTTGCCCGATCCGGCTAATCTCCCGGAGACTGAGCACTTGGAGGAGTGTTGCGACTACATGACACCTCCTGACCATACATACTTGATTTCGGGGCACGTACTTCATGACATGCCAGAGCCGACCCTAGCCTCTAGAAAGAGGAAGGAGACAAAGGCGACCCGGGCACCTAGGGGGACGAGGGCTACACGAGGGGTACTAGAGGAGACCCCATATGTACTGCAGGGTGGCCCTATGTATCAGTATCCAGGCTATCCCACCGTGCATGACCCTAGGATGCAGATGAGTGAGCTGACAGAGCGGCTGTCCAACACTTTGGTGTTGAGGGGCCGTCATGAGATGACGCAACAGCAGGGTATTGGGACGGGGCTTGCTCAACCGGCTTGGTGGAGAGGGCTTGGTGACGACAGCGGTATCTTCCACTGCTATGGGCTGGACCAGACTTCTTGGGGAGCGCCGGAGAGTTTTGAGAGGGGATGTCTCGCTGGGCCGTGGGGAGCTAATTTTGGAAGTCAGTTGGATGAACATGGAGGATGGTTTGGGGGAGGATATGGTGTCCCTCCGCTTAGTCATGGTGGGGAGTTCAATACTGCGCCCAGGGGTGTTAATGAGACGAGACAGCTCGCGAGCTACTCGAGATCGGCTCGGTTAAAGCTCGGTCAAAGCTCGGCTCATGCAAGCTCGACTCGGGCTCGGTCTTGGCTCGAGTGTTTAACGAGTCAAGCCGAGCATAGGCTGGCTCGACTCGAAAAGCTTGTGAGCGGCTCGAACTTTTGTGATTACATAAGATATTGCTCATATTTCATAAAATATTTTATCATGATTACATTTTTGTATCACATATATCAAATGTCTCGCTAATTTGCCAAATATTTTTACATATAACCTTCGAGCCTTGTTGAAAATATCGAAATAAAAAAAATAAACAATTTTATATGGGATCAATTTGGGCTCGAGTTTGGCTCGAGCTCGCGTTAAAGCTCACAAGCTTTATAACGAGCACATTTTTTCCAAGATCGGGTAAGCTCGAGATCGGCTCGAGCTCGAGTTTTGGTTCTTGAGAACAAGCCAAGCAAGGCCAAGCTATGGAGGATTTGACATTGGGGGATCTGGTGCAGGGACGAGGATGCTATGGATGACGACCCAGAGAGCCACTTTTGAGTCCTTGTTTTATTTATGTTATCAGATTTGGTGCCCTAAGGCACATAACTTTTATTGCGGATTGTTGTATGCGGCCCTAAGGCCTACATTTGTGTCGTATTCTTAAACTTCGTCTCGACGTTATATGACTCTAGATGGTCTTGAGCCACTGTATTGGTTCTATTGCAGGTCGATGTTGGTTGTGGAAGTATTAGTGTCGTCGGAAAATTTTCCGAATCCTGAGGACTCGACCGAGTGTTAGGGTGGTACTCGACCGAGTAGAACGAACTCGACCGAGTACCTACCGCACTCGACCGAGTGCCTTTAGAGCAGTAATCTGGTGGTATTCTGTTTTGTTGTGACTCGACTGAGTACACAGAGCACTCGACCGAGTTTATCTTACTCAACCGAGTGCCTGTTACTCGACCGAGTGTGTTCTACTCGACCGATTGCTAGCGTTTTGATCGAGTGCAGTGTTTTAATATAGATTATGTTTTACTTATAATAAAGATTTGAACATGAACCGTTGGTCATGTAGAGGCTATGCGATATGGTTTCATTTGAGACCCAGTCCGGAGGGGGGTAACGGCCTTGTTGGGGGATGTCGTGTCGGGAATAACCCATGCTTCTCGACTTTGATTGTCTGACCGACCTGTCAGAATCGATTTAGGGGTGCTCTTTCATCGCATACATGGAGGTGGTATAGTTCTAAAGTGAATTTTGACCGTGGCAACTCAGTGGGTGAACTTCGGGGACAAAGTTCCTTTTAAGGGGGTAGGGTGCTTTGCGCGCATGGACGGAAATTATAATTAATTGTTTCGTCAAAAGCGTTCTAGTATCACGTTGTATTTTATGATGTCGTAGCGTAATAGAAGGTTATGTATGATGTATGTGTAACACCTCAAGAGATTTAGAGGAAAATTGTCCCACATCGGGAAAATAAAGAGTTTATGAGATGTTTATAAATGATTCCACCCATCACTTAGTAACAAGGCCTTGCACTTTTGGGCTTAAGTGACGACAAATAATAGGCCTAAAGGTACACATCTCATCTTAATGGGGTTGTGTTACGACTGTGGCGGGTCAGGTTGTTATAGTATGCATGCGTTACGAGAATGGCATGATTAAGGCTACATATGATGTATACATGTACTATGTGAATGGTATGGTGTGTTGCGTGGCAAGTAGGATGAAACGGAGAGGAGACGGGATGGCTGGTGGTGACGTAAGATTGAGACTATGGATGGCGACGATTATATGAGCCGTAGTTAGTAGCGAACCTAACCAGCTAAGCCTTAGCATTAAGTGTGGAGAGTTCAACTTCGGGGACGAAGTTCTCTTTAAGGAGGAAGACTGTAATATCCGTTCCTTTGGAGGACCCGTTGACTGACCTTGAGGACCCATAGACGACCCTAGTTGACTTGTGCGACCTTGACCGTGTTAGAACTCATTGTTGTTAACTCGGACTCGACCTAGTATGTGACACTCGGTCGAGTGTGGGGCACTCGACCAAGTGCGGTTGACTCGGTCGAGTATGTTGGTACTCGACCGAGTGGGCGACTGACAGCATAATAATATATTACGCGATTGGCATAACTCGTCAACAGTTTCATTTCATTTCTTTTATTCTCCTTTCTTCCCTCAACCGTAGATCAGGGTATTCCTTCTCTACCATTCACCCTTCACCTTGCTAGCATCTACCCGGGAGACCAACATGGGAATGAATGTGTATGTCGACTCCGGCCTAGTTGTCCAATCGTCCGATAAGGTGTCGGTAGCGGTGTGTTGTGACCATGAGTGCGCTAAATGACATTTCTTGGATTGCTTATAAGGTAGGGTTTCCCCTACTCAGTTGTCTGTGAAATAGTGTATGATTATTGTAATGATCTTTGTGATTATTGTATGATTTGATTATATTGATGTGATGGTGTTGTGGTGGAAGTTGGCGGTGGTGTTGTGGTGGATGTTGGAGTTGGTGTTGGTTGTGAGCCATTGCGAGAGGTGGTCTCACCCCCATTGTTCGCCCCTTACGCTCTCTTGGCGGGAAGGGGGATATGCACATTAAGGAATTGGGTTCGCTCATGCGTGAGTGGGGATTTTGGTTGTATGGTTGCGGTCCCCACTGGCAGGGCTACACACCTCGGTGTGTAGTTAGTTATTGGTTGTGTTGGAGATTGGAGATGGAGGTTAATGGTTGTTTTGGATGTTTGGTTTATGCATTATATTGTATATTATTGTGCGGTTGACTGACCCCGTTGTTGTTTTGAAACTGTGATGATCCATTCGGGGATGGTGAGCAGGCTGGCTTGCAGGTGTAGTTGCTGTGTTTGATGCTTATTTGTTCTAGTGTTGCTATGGGGATGGGAGGTCGCTGACGTAGAGATATCAGAAGTTGTTATTATGTCGCCAGTTGTAGTATATCTTCTTCTGTATAGCTTTATGCTTCACCTGTCTCTCGTAAAGTTGTAAGATGTCTTATATATGTTCTCAGATGGTCAATTTGATATGTACTTGCCTCGGGTAACCGAAATGGTATCAACCTTGGTTATCAGGGAAGGCCTAGAGAAGGCTTCTTAGTAAGTGGGGGTTTTACATTTGGTCTGGACCGAGCCCGGATCAGATTCATTTAGATCTGGTCCGCGGTCCACATTTTCTGAAATTTCGGTTCGGTCCGATCCTAGACCGATTAATTTCGATTCGGACCGAAGGACCGAAATATAGGTGTTTTGGGACTAATTATCATAAATTTATAAAGTAATCAAGTATTTTATCGTCAAAACAACTTTATAAACTTAATAGGGTAGTTATTTATGCTAAAGATACTTTAATCAATTAGTTTATTTAACTTAATGAAACTAAATTTTAATTATCGTATACTTAAACTTAAAAAATCATAAATTTCGGTCCATTTAGGTCCAAGACCGGACCGGACCAAAAATTATGTATTCGGTCCGGTCCAAGACCGAATTGTTTAGGTCCGGACTTTGGTCCACCAATTTATTTTTTTCGGTCTTCGGTCCGGTCCGGTCCGATTTACTATGTCGACCTAAAATCTTTTTAGGATTAAATATCTAAAGTAGTTATTAGTGTAATACCCTGTATTTTATAATTATATATTTTACATATTGTTTACATATTATGTTATGAGACGAAATGAAAATAATAACAATAATGATAATAATACATAATACGCATATATACATGTACACCTACCATTCTACACTTATATATATATACCCCAACCTACCTTACTACCTTATCCTTTTCCCCTCACTACTTCATTTTCCACCACAAATGAGAGAAAAAGATGAGATAAAAAGAGAGAAGAAGAGATAAGAGAGAAATGAGCATTTGTCTCTCCGCCTTGAGGTAAGACCGTCTTATACTAGTTCTTATATTATTTAATCTATACCATTGACCTGCCTTGGCCCTGACTCACCTCTGACCGTCATTGACCACCCCATTGACCGCTGTTGACCACCCAAATCTGGGTTTGACCGATTATAAAAAGGTGTTTTGAGGTTGTGTATGTGTCGGTCTTTGGGCTGAGTTTTAACCCCCTTTCGTGGCCTGACTTGGGCTGCCTTTGGGTGGGTTTTTCGCAGTTAGAGAGGGGAGTTGAATGGTGGTCTTGGGTGGCTGAGAGGGAGTCCAAATCGCGGGTTAAATGAGGGAGTGCGAGGTGGAGGTCGTGTGTGTTGTTGATTGTTGTTGCCGCATATGTCGTCGTTATTGGTGGCTGTTAAGGCCGCGTGGGCCGGCGTGTGGGTGCAGGTGGTGACGGTGACTGTGGTGGTGGTCCACGTGGTTGTGTTGGTGGTTGTTTGGTGGTGGTTGATTGTGTTGGTGTTGTTGTGTCGGTTGTTGTTGCTTGTGTTGTTGGTTGCCGTCATTGTTGTTTGTTGTGGTTATTGCCAGTTGTGGGGCTGCTGGCCGTGGCGGCAGTCGGTGGTGGAGGATAGAGAGTTTACCTTGTATTGGAACGGGTTTTATGTAGCTTTAAGACGGGTTATATATATTTAAATTTAATTATATTAATTAGTTATTATATTTAATTAACGTAATTAGGTGTCGACTTTGTGGAGGAGCGCATTTTTATCCGTTGCTTATTTATTTGACTGGATTGCTAAAAGGTGGATTAATCCTACTCGGTTTCAATATATGTATTTAGATGGTCATGTGAGTCATTATTAAGTGGCATTGCATTATAACGTGTTTATCGTATTTCATATGTTATTGGGAAATACATTTTATGACATGACATTGGTAATGTTGAGGAATTGGTATTCATATCGTAATTGGGACCGTGTATCATGATGAGTCGGTAATTGGCATATTGAACGGTATCTTGTATTTATTGTGTTGATCATGCATATTGTGTCACATATGTATGTGGAGGTCGTTGGCGGTGTACAGTGGTGTTACTCGTTATTTTGGAGACGTGAGGCGGTTGGGAGGCCGTCTCACGCTCGGGTCGCTCCTTGGAGCTTCCCACTCCAAGTGGGTGTGAACATTAATGGCTTGAGTTATGGAGGGACATATGAGGATGAGTCACGTCGTCAGGTAGGGGATCCGAGTCGCTCTCGGGCCCGGTACCGCCGGTGTGTCTGGAGTACCTTTTTATGGGCTGCGGTCCGGGTTATTTTGGTAAGCGGTGCTGCGGTGCCGTCACCGGGTTGTGGGTACGTCTGGGTGTGTCTTGGTACCGGTGTGGTATGGTTGGAGGTTGTGTCACATGCATTTCATTGTCGTATTGCATAATCACATTTCGTATGTCGTGTCTCATATTATTTATTGAAACGTGTTGTGTGTCCGTGTAATTGTCACCTATTTCCGGGGTGGCCTGTGTCGATCCATATGATATTTCTGATCATATGGGGATCAGGTTATGTACAGGTTTTGCTTGTTGACGCGATCGTGTTTTGGGTTGCACTTTGGACTCGGAGTCGAGTAGCTTAGCATAGAGCCATATATGACATAGATGGTAGTCGATTTGTAATTTGTATAGTTCACATTTATTCATTTGTTTACGTTTATGTAATTCACTAAACCATTATTTATAATAAAGGCTTCTTGATTGTATCTCCGAAACACTAACTCGGGAAACCGAGATGGTAACACTCCAATTGTCTTGGCCGGATAATTGGGGTGTTACAATTAGTGTTGTATACTCGTATGTATCTAAAACTAGATTTTACGCTACCTTATAAAACTTTTTTCAAATAATACATTAGGTCACATAATGCTACTTGAACGTTTCATGTTATAAATATACTAAGATCAACAAAGGACAAAAATATTTTGAAACACCCTTAGCTTTACGTCTAGGTTTAAATTGACCGATATTTTTTTTTATAGTTGTATACCATGTATACTTGTACTAGTAAAAACACGTTTTGTTAGATTGAGTGAATACATTCCTCCACACCATTTGGTCTTAAAGAAAAATAATTCGATTATCTGCTCCGCAATTTGGATCCAACCTCTGGGTTATGTAATGGCACACAACTCATCTGCAAAGCATTTTATAAGAATGTTATTGAAGTTGAAATAGTTGTAGGTCAACATAGAGGTGAAAGAGTTTTTATACCAAGGATTCCACTACAGCCATCACCCGGTGATAAGTTTCCTTTTAATTTTGAGAGAAAACAGTTCCCCATTAGAAGCTTTGCAATGACGATTAATAAATCTCACGGTCAGACTCTCGATAGAGTTGGCATGTATTTGCCTTGCTCATTCTTCTCTCATGGTCAGCTCAACGTTGCCCTTTCTCAAGCCAGGAAAAGTGATAGGAAAATAACTAGATTTCGTTAATTATACTAATTACTCTACCAAATTAATTATTTGTTTTCTAACTAGACTCTAAACTACTTTAAACTAAGGGTAATATAATGGTAAGTTAGGGACTCGATTTTTGACTATAAATCAACTAATGACTAATTAAGAATTCACAATTAACACTAATCACAAACTATGGTTATTACCAATGGGTAACATATAGAAAACATAGAAGGAGAAGAGTTTGGTTTGAAATAGCATATAAATGAAGTAAGGCACAATTTTCCAATTGAGACAATAACACAAACACAAGGTGTGTAACAATCAATATGAGAGGAATCTTGGTGTAACCCTCTCTTAGCAACTCAACAATGACAAAGCTTGACTCTTTACCCTCTATTTTTATCTATCCAAAACTAACATCTTAAGAAATTGGTTCACACAATTAAACCATGTATTAAGAAATTGGTTCACACAATTAAACCATGTATGTGACCCCTTCAAATTCTAAGTCCTATTCATTAAATCATGAGAGAAACTAGAATTAAGCAGGAATATTATACCAAAAGATTGAGCTAAAATACAATCCTACTATATTAAACCATAATAGCAAGAGAAGACATGTAATTTCCTACTCAACATATACCTCCTTTAAACCAAATCAACAAACATCAAGTTTGCTTCAAACAATTCTAGGTAGATTAAACTATTTTCCTAGAATTTGCTATAAGTAAGTAAATAGGATACAAGGGTGATCAATCCACACATTCATTCACTCAACATGTAAACTTAAGAAGAAAGGAAAGAACATTAGATAAGTTAAGAGAGATTAATAAGTCTTACAATGTCAAAGTTGGAAACTATGATTAAATTACACTAAGAAAATGGAGGATTAGCTCCTCATTGTCAAATTACAACCCAATAAACAAAGAACGATTAGCACAAATTGAAAAATATTAAGTCTAATTATTACAAGATTAGTCTCCAAATGGTCTCTACCATTATCTCAAAAATCTTTGGTATTTATAGTATTGCACTCAAATCTAGGGTGAATAATGCAAAATGGGCCTTGAGATTGCACAAAACACGGGTCAAAACAAGCTGGCATCAGGAGGGAACCACAGGTTGCGGTGGCTGCCGCAGGCTGCGATTGCGGTCTGATCCTTCACTTTCGTGGCTTGTCTTTTCTTCAATCCTTTTCTGTCTTGATTCGTTACTTGGATCCTCTAAAGCTAGCGAGGTGGTTCATACAAGTGATGTCTTCTTGTCATCTTGCCAACACGAACCACTTGAGTAACCCTTTCGATGCAAATGCCAAAGAAACAAGTCCAAATTACCCAAGTTACAACCGAAATAGTTAGGCCAGAAGAATACAATAATTATTACAAAAAACCGGCTTTTTAACACCTTTATTCACCTAAAGTAATTTAAGTAGACCGACACTACGTAACTCTATCAAATACACCCACAGTTAGACTTTTGCTCGTCCCGAGTAAAACCCGAAACAAGTAGTGAATAAAGTCAATAAGTGAGCATGGGTGGAAATGCTCGCTCTCCCCTCACCACAACCTTCTTATATCTCCCTGAAAAACATCCACCGATGAAAATAAAAATTTATACTCAAATTTTTCACGCACTCTTCTCCCACGCCCCCTCCTTATATCACCCCTCAAACAAGACATGACATAACCCCAACTCTGATTCATCACGCAACTCCACCCTTCTTATGCCTCCAAGTAAGCAATGACCATTCTCACCCCATGTCGAGGTTATAGAAAAGTGGCCTAAACATCCGCATATTCCTCATTCTCATCACCACTTATAATGCCTCTTTATCACTCCATATCGATGCAAGCCATGGTTACTAAGTTGGACAACACCGCAAAGTTCACAACTTAGCAACCCAAGAGAAAACCACCAATTTGTGATATACTTGTGACTCAAAAAGAAATTAAATCCTATTCTAGCCTCCTTCCAAGTCCCTCCTTGATAAGTAGCATTTTAGCCGTATTTTACCCCGCATTTATACCTTATTCTGATTTGATTTTGCGTGCTTAATTGTATAAAAGCTCATTACATTCACTAATTTATAATAATTAGTCATATTATTTATATTTAGTAATTAGTCAGTTTATTATTATTATTATTTTTTTTTGTTGTTGTTGTTGTTATTGTTGTTGTTGTTGTTGTTGTTGTTGTTGATGTTGTTGTTGTTGTTTTAATTTTAATAATGTAGGCGAGACGGAATTGAAGAAACGGGGGCAAAAAGGAGGCGAATTGGAAGAGAGCATGAGAATAAGGTAGAAAATAAGCTTGAAGAGGTCCCCAGTCTGTCCCCTGACCGGCAGCCTGCCAGCCGGCTGGGATCCCCTTCCCATACTTAGTCAAATTTTGGAGAAGTTTACATAGTGGATTATAGAGTGCTCCCAGCCGGTAGCCTGACCGGCAGCCTGCCAGCCGGCTGGGACTACCTGATACTCAGTTTTTGGCAAGAATTCGAAGAAGAAGAAGAGTCCCCAGCCGGCACCCCGACCGGCACCCGGCCGACCGGCTGGGGGCACAAGACCGCATTTTTCACTTGTTCTATAATTTTGGCCCATTTGTTTGAGAAACTATAAATACCCGCCCAATTGTAATAACACACAACCCTAGATATTTGAACTTAGCCTATTTTTATGCAAACTTTCCTTAATTATTTCTTAACTAAGCCTTAATTACTTAGTCAAATATCTTAGATTTAGCAAGCATTTAATAGTTTACATTTGGGTATTGGTTTGTAATAGAAGACATTCAAGGATCTCTTCAATTATTTATCAGACTCAATTTTTCCTCTTGTTGTTAGTATAAATCCTATTCCTTTTACTTTGTTTACATTTGTTTGTTTACCTTTCACTTTAATACTTGTTGTTTTCATTTAGTTTATGGTTTTTTGTTATGCATATAAGGTGTTTGATAAATTGTTTGTGTGAAAGTTTGTTCATTTCTACTTAAAGATTATATCTTTAGGCTTTGTTGGTTATTGTTATGGTTTAATTAGTAATTTCTCATCCTTGGTTGTTCATTTACATGCTAATTAGTAATTGTTCATCTTCCAACATGTTTATTTACCAAGTCTTCATCTTTATTACTTGTTTTGTCTTAACAAACATAACTAGTGCGTAGTCCTTTAACAAGGACTCGGTTTTTCTCCTAATGAGTGGTTTGTTTGATTGACTCCTTGAGTGATTAGTTATTTGGGAGGATTAGTGGGGGTTGGTTGGAGGAATTGCATGTTAATTATTTGAGTTTGGGCGTTGTTTAGTTTGTAACCCTTGTCCACCAACGAGAGTTGGTTAGGTCGGGAATCGGGACCCCTCACTCGATCACTTGCCTACCCTAGTTTAGACCGAAAGGGAGAACTTAGGGGAGGGTGCCTTCGACCTTGGGTTTGAATTCGACCTTCGAGAGGAGGAGTTGGATGATCCGGAACTAGATTTGGGCCAATTGGACTTAGGAGAACTTAAGGTACCTTGGGAAAGCGCGTGTTCCTTGGGTAGTTGAGGTTTTATCTAAGAATTCCGACCTCCTAGACCGAAAGGGATGGGGGTTGGATGACCTAGTGTCCTAGTGCGAACCCGAGAGGGAGTTTCTAGGCGAATTAGAGTGATCTCCCCCTCACGTATCACCCTAATAACCGATTGAAGGGTGTTTTGACAATTTACTAAAAAATAAATGGAGGAAAATCGGTTCCTTAGCTTTTTATCATTTGAATACACCCTTGTCTTTCATTTGCATTTAGTTTAATTCAATCACTTGCTTATTATTTGCTAAATAGTTTAGTTAATTAGTTATCTATATCAAAATCTCTTTCTTGTCGGCTTAGCTATATTCTCCTATTAGAATCATCTAGTAGTGCAATTAGGTCCCCGTGATTCGACCCTCAAAGTGCTACACGACATCGTTCACTTACGAGGTATTTAAGACTACATCAAGTTTTTGGCGCCATTGCCGGGGATCTAATTTGCATATTAGAAGATTCTTATAGTATTTAGACTAGGTCATTGTTCTATTTTGCACACTTTGGTGTGCCACCTTTGTTACTAATCCTCTTATTCAAGTGCGTAGGTTGATTGCATGAATAAGAGGTCTCGTAGAGATGAACCCCTTCACGAGATCGACTTCAAAAATGAGGCAACCGCAAGGAGACTTACTGCATTGAGGAGAAGAGGGTTGATTGAAACTAGGGTAGTAGAGGATCTAATAGGGGAAGAACATATTCTAGAAGTTGAGGAAGACCTTGGTGATTTTGATAATTCGTTTGGGGCCCCGGTAGAAGTAACCATGGCAGAACCGGTTCCCATCTGGGATTCAATGGCACCAAAACATATAGTTAATCCTAGCATCTAAATACCAAGGGTACAAGCCAACAATTTTGAAATCAAGAACGCCTTGTTGAACTTAGTACCAGACAACCAATTTAGTGGGAGCCTTCTAGAGAACCCAAATGAGCACTTGAATGATTTCTTGGACAATTGCGATATGTATAAGATGAATGGGGTGTCGGATGATGCGGTCTGTCTCCGTTTGTTTATGAGGTCTCTACGAGAAGCCGCGAAAGATTGGTTGAAAAATTGTGACCCCGACTCATTTAAAACATGGGATGAGTTGTTGGCCGCGTTCTTAACCAAGTACTTTCCCCTATCTAGAACGGCAAATGTAAAGAGTGAATTGTAAGGATTCACCCAAAAAGATGATGAGACACTTTATGAAGCTTGGGAGTGGTACAAGCGACTACAATGATTGTGCCTTCACCACGGGATTCCGGAAGCGGAGCTTATTAACAACTTTTACAAAGGCCTAACACAAGACCTAAGGTTGTTCCTAGATTCCGGATCGGGGAAAGGGGAACTAGACATTCTTGATCATAAGTCCGCGAAGGAATTAATTGAAGAGACGACTTCGCGCACTATGGATTAGAACCATGACCGACAATCCCACAAAGGAAAGTGCAAGGAGGCCAACTCGGTCTTAAGTGTTGAAGTGAAAGGGATGTTTTATGAACTTAAAGAACAAGTTATCTTCTCAACTCTAGCAACAACTCAAGTAATAATTCATCCTCATCAAGGCAACAAGTGATGTATTGCGCATTTTGTGGAGATCAAGGGCATTCACCTAATGAGTGCCCTTTTATAGTGGGAGAGGCTAATTGTATGGAGCAAGTCAATGGAGTTTGGGAGTCAAGCCCAGCTAGGCAAGCTTTCAATAACAACCAATATCACCCCGGCTTGAGAAATCACCCAAATTTCTCTTATGGCTCACAAAATGTTCGAAACCCCACCTTCCCACAAAAACAACAATTTAACTCATCATTTCAAGCACAAAAGCAAAATCAAACCTTCAATAATGCACCACCGGGTTTCCAAGGGAGGACTTTTCAACCAAGGGCACAATTTCAACCTCTAAATCAACCAACCAACCAACCCTTCCAACAACCTACCTAACCTAAGTCAAACATGGAAGCTATGATGGAACAAATGATGAATACTCAAAATCAATTCATCCAACATTCCAACCAAAAGCAAGAAGAGACTAATTCGTCCATAAACCAATTGAGAACCCAAATGCAAGCTTCTCAAAGGATTACAGACAACCAAATCTCTCAATTGGCTACACAAGTGAGTCAATTGTAAGGCTCAAGTGGAATGTTTCCGGGGAAGATGGAGGAGAACCCGAAAACCATGAATGCCATTGAATTGACAAGTAGAAGAGAGTTGGGTGAGTATGTGCCATTGAAGAAAAGGAAGAGTGGTCAATCGGAAGTGGTAGTTGAGGCACCCAAGGAGGCCGATGATGAGCTTGTTAAGATCGTGATTGAAACACCTAAGGAAGTGGAGGTTCCCAAGGAGGTTGTTGAGAAACAAATACCACAAGTTGTGAAGCTGTAATACTCGGTATTTTTAGTATAGAGATACTAGGTAGAGTATAGGGTACTCGACTGAGTGCCCAGTGGTGTCAGTCTGTCAGTGTTCAGGAAGTGGGGAACTCGGACGAGTGGCCTGTACTCGTTCGAGAGGCCTGCACTCGGTTGAGTGCACCGCACTCGGTTGAGTGTCGCCTACTCGGTCGAATGTCCGGTCCGTATCGGGTTTTTAGCGGAAAGTATAAATATTAGAAGGAGAAGCAGTAATTCATTATTTCGCTTTCTAAACAAAACCTAGACATCGTTACTATTCGTCTTTCTAATTATTCACTTCCGCGGCGTGTCTCTATCGTATTGTTTGTATTTCTTCGCATCGTAAGTCCATGTTCGTAAGGGTAAGTCCCTAATTGAGTCTTTAAGCATGTTATTGAAACCCTAATTTCTGATTTGGGGGTTTTTGGAGGGAATTGTGTCTTATAGCATGTTTGATTCGTTATAGGAGGAGAATTCATTGTGACACCCCGCTATTTAGCGACACTTAATTAATATGCGGAAGAGAATTAAACAGCGGAAAGACGAGATTTTTAAAACTTTTTAAGTCTAAAAGCGAAGCGTCAATGAAACTGAAACATAAAG
>VHZZ01000548.1:35571-48699 GCA_009801015.1 Silene noctiflora | reverse complement strand
AATAAACATTATCACCAATATATAACTATTGTCAACAAATAATCTTTCTTTATTTGAATTGGGTCCTTATCACTCCAACCTAAACCCATCAATGTATGTTCCAAGTCACTAACAAACACGCACTTGTGATTTATTAATGAGGAAAAAATTAGGCAGCACTTCCCCCCGTTCTCAAAATACGCAATGTAGAATAAACAATTACCCTACATATGTATTCAGAGAACATTAAAGGAATTCTCACCGAACTCTTTCCTCATTAATAAATCACAAGTACATGTTTACTACCTAAGTGACTTAAAACGTACAAATTTCGTATAATGGGTCGAGGAGTAGTGTAGAGGGATGAGTAGATGAAGGGAGTGTAAGCTGAAGGCCAAAAGGCTCACGTGACACGTAATAAAGAAGAGGATGACATGTGGGCTCCGAAGACAGGAGGCCCAGCTACTCAAGAAGAGGCAGCATAAGGGGAGCAACCCAATTGACGGAAGAACGAATGCTTGGAGAGCAAGCAATGCTAACCCTAATTAGGTTTTGACACTATATAAGGAGGGGCAAAGGAGGATAGAAGATCATTCACAACCAAGCACAAAACAACCTCGTATTGAGTGCACTAGCAAATAGTCGTCTTGCCTTCATTGTATTGTGATTAATTAATATTCCTAGTGAACATCTTGGAAGGATACCGTCTCCCTCCCGCGGTCGTTTCACACATTGAGTTTTCCGCGTCACCAAATCCCTTATGTTTATTCTCTTTACTTTACGCACATATATACAAGACGGTTCGCACTTAAGATCACTTTGACCCTTGCTTAACTTAATTGGTTAAATATACCAAAACAGTTTGGCGCCCACCGTGGGGCATAGTGGTCGTCATCGTTAATCGACCAAGAAAGCCAGAAACACATTATGTCAAGAAAACAATCAACCGTACCGTCAAGGTTCGAAGGGAGTCAGTCCCCAAGGATACAAGCAACCCGGAATCCAAGCAATGGCATCAGACCCAGCTGCGAAGGCGAACCTCCCGCCAAAAACTAGCCAGCCGAAAACAACCAGATAAGTGGAACCACCACCAAGAAAAAAAAAGGAGGTAGCTTTAATCCAAGGAGACCGGAATGTTCGACATACAAGAGATCAGGGTCCACTACCACCAAATCCAACTCAAATCATAATTAGTGGGATGGACAACTTATAGAGAACCATCGGCAGCATGAGGGAAGAGAACCGGAAGGCGAAATCTCAGGCAGTAAAGGAAAATCGGGCACACTGATCGCAGATAGATGCCCTGCAACAGTAGAGAGTCCCACCAACCCCAACACCTGCAGCAAGCAGAAGTCAGGTTCGTGCAATCAGCAACCTGGGCGAGGCACCAGGAAGTAGAGAGCAATCACGGCTATTCCCTTCTGAGCCGGTAACCAGATTGGATGTAACACCCCCATTTGCCTAGGAGCATTAACTAGGCCTTCCTTGATAAATAAGGGCGCTACCATCTCGGTTGCCCGAGGTAAGTATATCAAATAGACCATCAAAGAACATTTAATAAATAATTTACAACTTACAGTGGAACAAAAGATAAACAACTCAACCATATAAAATGAGAAAGTACAACTGGTGATACCACTATTGCCTAACGATCAACTTTATGTCATGCGACCTTTCCAACCCCGTAGTTACACCAAGACAACATCCCCACTAAACCTGAAAGTCACACTGCTCACCATCCCTGAATGGATCACCACAGTGCGAAAACAATAAGCAGGGTCAGTCAACTTTATAATCAACACAAGATATACATGACCATACAAGATAAACAATAGTA
The DNA here is from genome assembly GCA_009801015.1 of Silene noctiflora. Lineage (NCBI taxonomy): Eukaryota > Viridiplantae > Streptophyta > Magnoliopsida > Caryophyllales > Caryophyllaceae > Silene > Silene noctiflora. Next base: position 46,883 of record VHZZ01000548.1, on the reverse strand, counting down.
ATTAAACAATCCTCCAACTCCTAATATAGTCAGTAACCGGCTACCCACCGAGGAGCGTACCCCTTCTGGATTACCCATCGCAACAGGTAATTCATACTGCCAGTGGGGACCGCAGCCGTTCCAACAAATCCCCGCTCATCGCAACGAGCGAACCCAGATCATTAATATGGACATCCCCCTTGTTATGGGAGCCACTCGATAGACTGATGATTAGACCATAACCAACTCGCACCTCCGTTCTCATGGTGGTCTCCTAGGTGAAGGCTCAACAGGTGATCGGGTGGAAGGAGGAAGAGAGAGAAGTTGTTCTTCTTTTAGGTTTTGCGAAAAAAAAAGAAATGAAAATGATTTTGGTTCACGACTTCCACGTAACATTATATTACGTTGACGCTAACGCACTCGGTCGAGTACTAGCATACTCGACCGAGCACAACGCACTCGATCGAGTGTCACCCACACTTGGTCGAGTGACCCTTACTAGGTCAAGTTCTTAGTCTCAGATACAATATAACTCCAAGTCCACCGTTACCAAAGAATCTAGCGAGGTGAAAGGTACATATGTTACTCAACTGGTCCCCCAAGAGGGTGGGTATTACAGTCTTCCTCGCTTAAAAAGAACTTCGTCCCCATTGTTCGTCTCCCACGACACATTACGATCACATGAAAGATGGCACATGGTATAGATATATATGCCACAACTGTCACCATTATGACTCCAACTACTCGTCACCACCTGTTGGTCTCAAGGCTTCAATTATCACTTTACTCACACTTCTACACATAGAATGACATATGACATACACACCATGCCGATGATTACATATCAACATACTACATAACACATGACGCCATGCCCTTTCCTAATAAAGCAAGTAGCATGAATCACGGAAATACCAAGTTTTACGAATTTTAAACACGCGCGACGCTCTCTACTCCTCTTAAAAGGGAACTTCGTCCCCGAAGTTCACCCTCAAGACGTTCAAAGAACTGAGAGGAAAAGTAATGAGCCGGCTTATAATGTGATCATCCCATGATTTACGGCACGAAAACGATTGGAGTATATGGAAAAAATTAACAATGCAATCCCACATGTATATAAGACCCATACTTGACTACCATTCTCATTGCTACTATGATAAGATCCAACATACATGCAAGAAATATAGAATAACAATGCCAAATACAAAGGTAGTACCCAAGATGCCATGCCGCATAGATATGTAACCGCAGGCTTTTAATGCCACTTACGACTCGATATACCGTACACTACCACAACCGACGAAGGTTACCACCCAACATGTTACTTCCCACACCGCCTGACTACGCGGCACAACAGTTGACTCACTCATACATCAAATATCACGCAACAAATATGCGACAAAATCAAGAAATGAAGAACGCAATCTACGGTATAATACTCGGTACTCGGTTGAGTAACAGGCACTCGGTCGACTACGTTGTACTTGATCGAGTACACCATACTTGATCGAGTATCCATTGATCAGAAGACTCCCAGATGAGACATACTCAGTACTCGGTCGAGTATATTGTGTACTCGGTCGAGCTCATGCTACTCGGTCAAGAGCTATACATACTCGACCGAGTATCTCAGGTCTGAACACTCCCAACATACAAATAACATACTCACCTGCAAAACTAATCCGTGACCTTAAGGTGACCATAATTCATACACTAACTACTAAAGTCTAAGAACATGAAAACAAGTCTTGGCCTTATGGCCGATTATAACCAACCACATAAAAGTTTGCGTACCAACAAGGGCACAAAATCCGAAATAAGTTCAATAATTAAACAAGGCAACGAAAAAGGAAGATCTCAAGAGTCCGTGCCCACATCATCATCCATGGTCTCCTTATTCCCGGCACCGGACGTCCCCGCTCTATCATAACTTTGTTCCGCATTACCTCTCATCCATCTCCCTTCCGAGCCCAGCTGACTCCCATAATTAGCTCCCCATGGACTGGCAAGACACCCACGACCACAACTCTCTGGTGGTCTCTTAGTAGACTGATCCTGGCCATAGCAATGGAAAACGCCACTATCATTCCCGGGCCCTCTCCACCATACCGGCTAATCTAAGTCTGTCCCCACGTTCTTAAGGTGAGCCGTCTCATGCATTTTCCTCAACACCAAGGTGTAGGACAATCTCTCCGTAAGCTTACTAACCTGCATCCGGGGATCGTGGACCGTCGGGTAACCCAGATACTGTACTGGGGTGCACCCTGCTGCATATAACGGGTCTCATCAGCCACCTCTCTCACAACTCTCGCTTCCCTAGCTTCCCTGGGTATTTTGGCCGCCCTCCTACGACTAGTAGGCAAGGTAGGCTCCGACATCTCCTCAAGTACATGGTCCGGAATGAGGCAGGTCTTATAGGGAGGAGCCATGCACTCGGTGAACTCCTCTAGTTGGTTAGTCTCGAGTAGGTTGGCTGCATCAGGTAGCCTCATCCATCTCATCCCCCCTCACCCTCCAAGCCAAAGTTCCATCGTCAAGCACCCTCAACCACTTCTGATGCAAGAAGTAGTCCTCATCCATGGTTGGCACACTCTTGAACATCGGGGGAAACTTAGGAGAAGGATCAAAGTTAGTCAACCTCTGAGTCAAATGGGTCACGATGGCACCACAACTAAGGTGACGGTGCGAAGACTGGGCCATATGTGCTAAACTAGCACACACTATGCCAGGGGCACTGTAGTAAAAACGCTCCTCCCGCCTCGGGTTTAGATAAGACATCAACAACATCACCCCATGTGAGTTCAGCTTATTTACATCAGTCCTCCCATAATAGAGCAAACAGGTCATCATCCTCAGGAAGATTCGGAGGGTCACATGTTGCACATCATTGATTAACATGGCAATAACACTCAGTGTCGTACCGGTGGTCAAAGAAAGGTAACTACTCACCCCACACTCCTTGGCGACATCAAGGTAATGATTTGCAGTGGCCTTCTCCAGCCCCAACTGCTTAGCTAAATCATCCAAAGTCAAACAAAAGCTGGTATTCATCAACCGAAAACTAACGGTCCCCTCCTCCTCATCATAAGAATAAGAGCTCATAAACTACAAGGTCAAGAATTGGTAAGAATGCTTATGAAGTCAATATAGCCTTAACATACCCAAGGTCTCAAAGACATGCCTCTCATCTACCTCAATCTCTAATTCCTCCAAAATACCAACATCCACACACTTAGTAGCCTTCAAAGTACGACTCATCAAGGCCACAAAAGCTTCCCTTTGCTTGAAATCAGCGAACACTACCGATGGGTATTGGGACACTGGAGGCACCGCAGGGCCTAGACTCCCTTGGCCTCGCTCGGCCGCGGCGGTACCGACTCGGGTCTTCTTGGTTGGTGGTCTGGTGGTGGCAGCTCTTGGCATACTGTAACAGCATGGTTTAGCAACAAATTCTAGTTTTATTAAGATTAGAACAAAAGAAATTTCAGATTTGGTATACTCAAAAGATGAAGCTTTAAGATAGATTTTTTGCTCAAAATACTCAACATCAAGTGCAAATATAGGTTAGTATTAGCATCCCATGGCCTTTGTCAATCTTAAAAGAGGACTTAGAGTAACAAAAATCAAAATTTGGGGGCAAACCCTAGAAATTTCGGGACCAATTTCTACAAATTTTGGGCTCAAAACCATTGTTCCTAGCATCAATAACAAGATCTAAAGTAGGTTTTATTGAAATTCAACACCTATATCATGATTCTAAGGTATAAAATAAAGATTTCAATTTCTATGCCAATACTTTTCTACCCAAATCATATTGAAAACAATAAAACCATAGTTACCTTGTAGTTTGGATAAAAATCAATGTCAAGGATGAACAAAAGCGGATTGAAAGAGTAATAGCACAAAGTTTCTCAAGCTTTTGGTAGAGGAAAAACAAGTTTGAGAGTGTTTGAGTGATAGCAAATAAGAGTTGTGTCGAAAATAAGAAGTAAAAGGAACATATAGGCGACCGAAATATTAATTCACGATTTCTGGGTAAACGGGGGTACTCGGTCGAGTACGGGTCACACCCGGTCGAGTATCCTGTACTCGATCGAGTGTCAGGTACTCGGTCGAGTTTTGGAATTGGGCAGATTCAACCTTGCTTCTGCTTTTCACGAACTCAGTCGAGTATAGAAAACTCGGTCGAGTTAACCTTGTGTACTCGGTTGAGTCTCCAAAAAAGGTCAAAGAACGGTTTACTTCAATAACATCGTTGATCCTACAATACAAAACATCGTTTGGAGTCTAAGGAGCGCCTTAGAACTCGTCAGTAATTAGTTCTTAGTTGCGACACTACCAAATGCTAAGCACCACATAGATATCAAGCACACGAATGGACTTAACATAGAGCATCTCAACTCAACTTATACCACACCATACATACACCATTTAAACTCTTGACTAACAACACACGGGTACACATTATTGTAATGATACTCTAGACCCTTGTACACACACACACACACATATATATAACCCGTCAACCACATACACAACCATATTCCCAAACACATACTTTGCAACACGTTTCTGTTCGTCTCATCGAATATACCGACACATATGCAACTACAAAAGCAGCCGTACATCACACACATACACAACATACTCGTATTACCTTTACACTAATCTACACATATCATCACGCACCTATATCACATCTAGCACACAAACACATACGCAGTTTCTAATTCAACATCCCACTCCGAGGTTATTGGCTTAAGCATATAAGGGCCAGGATTCTGGAATGAAAGCGCATTCTCACCCAAAATCAAACATAAGGGGTTCCCAACATACATACACCAGTTTCATTTTAATTGACACCCTACGTTAATTTATTGGTTACAGGTTTCAAAATCATCGCTCTGATACTACTTTTAACACCCTCACTTGCAAGAAGCCTTAACTAGGCCTTCTTTGATAAATAAGGACGTTACCATCTTCGTTGCCTGGGGTAAGTATATCAAATAGACCATCAAAGAGCATTTAATAAATCATTTACAACTTACAGTGGAAAAAAGATAAACAACTCAACCATACAAAATCAGAAAGTACAGCTGGTGACACCACTATCGCCTAACGATCAACTCTATGTCATGCGACATTTCCAACCCCGCAGTTACACCAAGACAACATCCACAGTAAACCTGAAAGTCACACTGCTCACCATCCCCGAATGGATCACCACAGTTTGAAAATAATTAACGAGGCCAGTCAACTGTATAATCAACACAAGATATACATAACCATACAAGATAATTAACAGTAATCAAACAATCCTCCAACTCCAACTACAGTCGGTAACCGACTACACACCGAGGGGTAACAGGTAACAGGTTGGCAACCAGGATATCTGATCACAGCTACCCCCTGACCACAAGCAGCCAGAGCCCAGTAGCAGCCTGAACAAGATGCATCTTCCATAACCATCAGGCAGCTCTATATAACCTTAATGCTAATTATAACAGCATAAGGAATCAACAATATTTAGAACTCAGGGAGATATTAAGCAGGATCCTGGGAATATCAGCTCCCCTGGAAATGGCAACTCCAGACAGTTATGCAGATTCACCATTCGTGGACATTATATCGCTGGTTGCTATGCCAAAGGGATTCAACGCCCCTACCAAGACACTCTATGATGGTACCACGGATCCCTTTGATCACATCAGCCATTACAAGCAAAAGATGATGGTTATAACAGCAACAGGGTCCATGAAGGAAGTCTACATGTGCAAAGGATTCGGTTTAACACTGTCAGGAGTCGCGTTACAATAATTGGTTGGTTTACTAAACAAGTCAATAACCACTTTTGCTGACTTGGTAAATGCATTCACACGGAAGTTCGCCAGCAGCAGGAGGCCTGAGAAGCACTAGCGATCTCTGCCGGATAGTGCAAGGATTCGATGAAAAGATCAAAGATTTTGTCACTAGGCTCAACAAGGAGAAGGCAGCAATAAGAGGATGTGACATACCAACGACCGTGGAAGCACTTCGACAGGGGTTACACCAGGATTCGGACCTGTACAAAGAACTAACGAGATACCCTTGTCATACCTTCAAGGATGTCCAAGCAAAGGCGGCAACAATCAGGCCACAGGAGGATATATTGTCCAAGAGACACACACCAGGAGTCGAGAAGGCAGCTTAGAAGTCAACTGCAGAAATAAAGGAGGAAAGGTCCAAACCTTACGACAAGCCCTAGCCCCCAGGACAAAACGATACTCAAAGTGGAAGGAAAGGAGGAAGCACCATCACCAAAGTTGAACGAATATAGCTTCACGACTGAGATGGCATGGCTCATGCAAGCGCTAAGAGACCTGGGAGAAAAATTCAAATGGCCTAAGCCACCAGTACAGAAGCAATCATGGAGAAAAGATATCAAGAAGAAGTGCGAGCTCCATAATGATATTAGACATAACACTAAAGACCGCTAAAATTTTCTAAGGGAAGTCAAATACCATTATGATCAAGAGAACCTGGACCACTTGTTATCACGTGGGGGCGGGCAACAGGGTAAAGTGAGTTCTACAAGGAAAACCCTACCATCACCTCCACCAGTATGCACAAAGGTGATAAACGTGATAATAGGAGGCTCAGATTTAAGTGGCCTGATATACTCAGCTGGAAAGAGACACAATACTAAAAGCAAGGGTAACAGGCCGGAATCTTCCTATAAAATCACTCATAGCGACTTGCCATCCGTCACCTTTGACAAGGTAGACGTCTTCAATGATCAGAAACATCACGATGCATTAATCATAACACTCTCCATCGCAAATTGCACGGTGAGGAATGTCCTGGTAGACACTGGGAGCTTGGTCAACCTGATCATGTTAGACACCATAAAAGGCATGGGATTCAGCGAGAAGGACTTGTCAAAGAAAAACATCCCGTTGGTAGGATTCAGTGGAGAGAATGCTCATTCACTAGGGGAAATCACAATTCCAACCTACGCAGGAAGAGTCAACAAGCTAGTGAGATACCTGGTGATTGATGGTCCAGCCACATACAATGTCATTCTAGGAAGACCATGGCTACACGTGATGAAAGCGGCCCCCTCAACATATCACCAGCGCGTGAAGTTTCCTACACCATAGGGAGTAGAAGAGATCCGAGGAGATCAAGATGAGGCCAGAGGATGTTACAAAAAGGCATTAAAATGCATTGTAAACCCACCAGCATAGCAATTACAGTGCCAGCACGTTCAAAATTACTATATCAAGCCACCTGCTGAAGAGGTAGATAAGGTCACCCTGGACGAGCTGCAACCTGAAAGGACGGTGCTAATAAAGGCTGAATGTGCAAGTCACGTCAGGCAGCGGCTAGTTGAGTTCCTTAAAGCAAACATGGATTTCTTTGCCTGGTCTCATGACGACATGGTGGGAATAGATCCGTCTATCATAACACACAAGCTAAGCGTAGACCAAAAGTGCCACCCAGTGCAGAGGAGAAAGTTCGCCGTTGAAATGAACCAAGTCATAAATCAGGAAGTTGATAACCTGTTAGCTGCAGGCAAGATACGGGAAGTAAATTATCCATAATGGTTGTCTAACATAGTGGTGGTACCGAAGGAGAATGGCAAGTGGAGGGTGTGCGTGTATTTCACTGACCTAAACAAGGCTTGCCCAAAATATCACTTCCCCTTACCTCACATTGACGCCATGGTAGATGCCACGGTAGATGCCACGGTAGATGCCACGGTAAGACACAAGATGCTGGTATTCCTAGACGCCTGGAGTGGGTACAATCAAATCAAAATGGATCCAGCAGATCAGGAGAAGACAACATTTATCTCAGAAAGAGGAATTTATTGTTATAATGTAATGTCTTTCGGATTGAAGAATGCATTCTTTACCTACTAGAGACTGGTGAACAGGATGTTCAAAGAGTAGATTAGGCGAATAATGGAAGTCTACATCGATGACATGGTGGTAAAGTCTAAGAAAGTCGACATGCACATGCAACACCTGTCAGAACATTCGACACCTTGAGAAGGTACAAATTGAAGCTGAACCCATGCAAATGTACCTTTGGCGATTTCTCAGGGAAATTCTTGGGATATAAAGTAACCCAGGCAAGGATAGAAGCCAGCACGGAGAAGATAAAACTACTGCTCCAGCAGAAATATCCAGAAAGGCCTAAGGATGTCCATAACCTGGCAGGGAAGGTAGAAGCATTGAGCAGGTTCATATCCAGATCCTCAGACAGGTGAAAGCTATTTTACGACATACTGAGGAAAACACAAAAGTTCAAGTGGATAACAGAACATGAAACATCATTCAGGGAGCTTAAGTATTACCTCATCTTGCCCTCGCTGTTAGCGAAACCAGAACAATGTGAGGCCTTGTACCTATATCTATCTATCACGGAGGCAACAGTCAGCGCGGTTCTCGTTAGAGAGCAAGATAAGATCCAGCAGCCAGTCTACTACGTAAGTAAATCTCTACTGTCTGCGGAGACCAGGTACACGTCTATAAGTTACGCCCTTATTTTGAGTCATATATATCTCGTGACTAACTACCCACTAAAGTCTGTAATGAGGAAACCAGAGCTATCAGGTCGAATGTCAAAGTGTTTAGTACACCTCACTGGGTACGACATCCGGTACGAACCTCGGACGATAGTCAAGTCGCGGGCACTAGCAAACTTCGTGTCAGACTTCAGCCGTAACATCCAGGTACAAGCGGAAAAAAAATCTAGAGCCTAAAAGAAATTAGGGACAGTGAAGTCTGGACACTGCACGTAGATGGAGCCTCCAACCAAAGGGGGGCTGGAGTGGGCATGGTGCTGAGGTCTCCTCAAGGAGACTTGATATTTCAGGCAGTCAGATGCGAGTTCAAAGCAACAAACAATGAGGCGGAATTTGAAGCACTCGTACTAGGCCTACAGATGGCACTCGAATTAAAAGTCAGAGAGCTGCAGGTATACAGTGACTCCTTGCTCATTGTTAACCATGTGAATGATTATTATACAGCCAGGGACTCGAAGATGATAGCCTACCTCAAGGTAGAGAAAGACCTGAAGCAGAAGTTCAAAGACTTCAAAATAAACCAGATCTCCAAGGACCAGAGCGAGGAAGTTAATGTATTAGCAACCCTAGGGGCAACATTTAAACCAGCAGAGTTATCCAGCATACCAATCATACATGTGCTGGAACCAACAATAAGGAAGCTGACCGAGACGAGTGAAGATCAGCAAGACATGGGACAAGACCCAGGGCAAGCGAGCTCCGCAGCAATACTAACAAGCGCAGACGAGTAGCCAGCTGACCACGATTGGAAGACACCTTACATAGAATGGTTGATAGTAGACAAGATGCCAGCAGATAGAAAGGAAGACAGAAGCTTCAGAATAAGATCTTCTAGATTTGTCATGGTTGACGGCGTACTCTTCAGGAGATCGTTGGCAGAGCCCTACTTGAGGTGCCTAGATAAGGCATAAACACGAACATTAATGCATGCCATCCACAACGGAGAGTGTGGAAACCATGAAGGGGGCAGGAGCCTATCAAATAAAGCTCTCGGGCAAGGTTACTTCTGGCCCACAATGCGAAAGGACGCGGTTGAGTACGTCATAAAATGTGACGCATGCCAGAGATGTGCACATATGATACACCAGCCAGCAGAACCCATACATCCCATCATCTCACCATCGCCATTCATAAAATGGGAGATGAATATTATGGTCCCGCTACCTAGACCTCCAAGCAACAGATTGTACATGCTAGCAATAAAAGATTATTTCTCCAAGTGGATAGAAGCTGAAGCATTCACCGAGGTAAAAGATAAACAAGTGATTTCCTTCATCAAACGTAATATACTATGCAGGTTTGGGATCCCATCAGAAATCATATGTGACAACGGGTCAGAATTCGTATCAGACAACGCTTAGGGATTCTGTACTAGATGGAATATTGCATTAAAAAAGTCAGCACACAGAAACCCTCAGTCTAACGGACAAGCTGAATCCAGTAACAAGATCATTGTAGAAAACTTGAGGAAACAACTCGAAGAGTTAGGAGGCAAGTGGGCAGATGAGCTTCCTCTAGTGCTGTGGTTAGATAGAACCACCCCGAAGATTGCAACAGGACAAATACCCTTTAGTTTGGTGTTTGGAGCAAAAGTAGTAATACCATCAGAAGTTCTGGTCCCCACACACAGTTATGGATGCATGACAGGGGAACTTAACCAAGGAGAGATTATCAGGATCCTCGACACGATAGATGAATTGAGAACAAGTGCTCAGATATGCCTAGCCTCCTACAAGCAGTCAATAGCCATAAGCTACATCAAGAATGTAAAATCAGGCTCCTGGAAGTAGGAGACCTGGTTCTTCGAAAGGTGTTCCAGAACAACAAAAACAACAAAGCTGGTAAATTCGCCCACAAATGGGAAGGACCATACCAGGTGGAGAGTGTTGTTGGCCGTGGTGCGTAGAGATTAATGACCATGAAAGGTCAGTCATCAACAAACCATGGAACATTCTTCACCTGAAGAAGTACCATATTTGACTAAGGGAATAAATCTTTGTGTACAGTGGAAGTTTCAGTAGTCTAAAAAAACAGAGAGGAACTAGGGAGTAGGCACATAAGTAAGACTCTGAGCTCTAGTTTCTACCACCTATCAGATGTGGTACAAATAAGATTTATTCCCGAACGCAGGGTGACAAAGCAAACGGCACTTCAACATGCCCAACCTGATTCCTGGATCAGGCACTCTCACCAGGCGGGTGGACACGAAAGGGAGCTTGGCCGCAACTTGGAGCTCATGCAGCTACCCCTGATAACGCCCCCAAGGTAGCTACCAATCCCGAGTACTCGATACAGTCAGGGCCCCATAGCATGAATGCACACCAATGGTCCTAGAACGATGATAAACTTACCTAAGGTATGCCCCTGTTGGCTTAAAATGTGATGAACACACCTTGCGTCATGAACAAGGTTAAGTAATTAGCCCAAATCTGCTTACCGGCAGACACGACACAACCAAGGTTTATATCTGCCTCCTGGCAGGCACGACACAACCAAGGTCTAAATTTGCCTCTTAGAAGACACGCCATAACCAAGGCCTAAATCTGCTCCCCGGGCTGACACGACACCAACAACAAGTCTAAGCCTGCCATCCGGCAGATACGACGGGGGTCTAATCATAAACGATGTACAAAGCAAACTATGCCTAAGTAAAACAAGGCATGGTGTTGTTGTTGGAGCCAGTGTCCTCCACAGTTAGTGTGATAACATGTATAAATCTCTTATAGGTTCACAGGGTATACTTTGTATTTAATCAGTTGAT
>VHZZ01000547.1:175928-196429 GCA_009801015.1 Silene noctiflora | reverse complement strand
GCATGACTCGACGACACAAACGAATTAGATGCCCCCGAATCTAATAAAACAAAAGTAAAAACGTCGTTAACAAGAAAGGTACCAGTGATTACATGAGCATCTTCCTCAACCGCCTTCTTGTCCATCATAAACAACTTCTCGCTGGTCTTTCGGTCCCCTCCTTGCACTGTACTCGCCGAACTTGACGGCTTAGCAGCCGACCCCTGGTTCGCATTAGAAGCTGGTCTATGCTGAGAATTACCGCACTTCCAGACTCTGACTTAAGACGACACAGACTTACACGACAGAGTAAGGCCTACTCGGTCGAGTCATCAAAGGCAGGGAAAACCGTTGTATTACAAATACATTGTCAATCAACTTACTTTAAAACAATAAAGACTAAGTTGAAATTTTTTTAAATAGTACCTAATTCACCCCCTCCCCCTTTTAGTTACTTGGAATCCTAAATCCTTCAGATTGCTTTCACTATTTCATTTACATTATTAGAGTTCATCTTTTCAATAAAATAAATCTCTTGTGTCCTTGCAATTATCCTTTGTCAAATTATAATTAATTGTTGGAGATGTATTCAATATTACCATTAGAGAGCAACTCAAACTTTTTACTTCTTACAATTTGGAGTGCAGTAACTTTGATTGTGATTTGGCTCAAGGTCCCAATTTTCTGATTTGAGAATTTTGAGGGTTCAAATTTCAAAGGGGATGGTCGGATGGATAAATTATTTGGGGCGAATATGGAGATCAAGCATTCATTGAACATGGAAGAAGAATAGATCTGATTAAAGGCCTAAGGTTAATAGAATTTCCAAATGACTTAGATCTGAAGTGACATTTCGTTTTAGCTAGATTGATGAAGGTTGAGATTTGGGGAAAATACAAATCCAAAACCGTTGACTTGCTGAACAATATATTTGTCCAAAATCTTGATTAACAAACTAAATGATAGTTTCTAAAGAGGTTGTAAGCTAAATTAAGAATCATAACCCAAAATTCGACATATAATTCGACATATAAGAAGTAATCTAGGAGAACCTTTATAAATCTCAAGAAAATGAAAATAAAGTGTGAAAATGTAAATGTTATGAGGTCGAAATGAACGATCCGCACATGTAATTACACATCTCCTATTTTTAAGAACTTTAAGGTAACAAGGGCTACCCGTAAAGTCTCAACTTTTAAAATGGATCCGTGAATCTCTTAAATTGGACATAAAAGGATTTGGAGTTAGCGACTAAACATAATTGTTAGGCAAATAATAATTTGAGACTTTTATTCTTTTGAAATTAAGACAAATAAAATGTGAATGCTTATTTATAAAAAGCAATCATCAATTTATTATTATAATAAAATAACAATTTTAATCACAAATTTTCATCATTAAATTAAATGATAACTTTTCCTTATTCTAAAACGGTGACATTATCTTCGTTTTAACGTGCAAATCCAATGGCAAGTGACTAGTCGGTGTACATAAAAAACTTGTTCCGTTGTCACTACTTTCAGACTTTGAGTACCGTGATGGTGTGAAGTCGGTGATGCTTTTTTTCCATAACTCCTGGGCACTCTATGACCCACGTGTCACCTTAACGATTCCTAGATTATACGAGTATTTTCAATGTAACGGTCCTCATTCCACTTTGCGTACTAAATAAACAAACAAACTAAAATACTAATAATAATCTCCAAGGTCCCACAATTTCTGTTACTTCTCCACTAATCACTCTCATAATCTTACCTCACCTACCGTTTTAATTTAATCAATCAATCAATCAACAATCTCCGAGATCTTAATCGCAGATCACACCCCCGAAATTCAAGGTATGTTCGTATACGCATTTGTAGCATTGTACCATTTTCATCTAACAGTCTAATTGTATTCCGCAATTTAATTAATGTGGTGGTGGTTGTGATTGTGATTAGTGTCAGAGCAGTAGTGGAGGGGTATTTTGGTAAATATGAGAGGCCGTCAGGCGCAGGGAGATGCAGCTTTACCAACCTACAAGCGTGTGGCTTCCAAAGATCATTTGCATGACGATTTTCATGGTATTTCTTTACTCTATCGTCTCTACCAATCATTTGTTTAACTTACCAATCATTTGTTTAACTTTGATTAAAGTACGCTTTAACACGATTGATTTACTTGATGTTGCGATATTTTATTCATGTTATTAGTGTTAGAATACATGTGCCATTTACCGTTTTCTGTCAGCTGTCGGTCATAGGAAAGGTGTATGTTTTTTAGACTACGCGTATGACTATTATTTCTATGACTAGTACACTGTGTATTGTGCGATACGATTTTTATTGATACGGAGAAGGCGTAAGATAAAGTGAAGTGCACATTTCTTTTAGTTACATTGATCTAACAAATGACGGAGGTAGTTTGAGTGTACTGTCACTAGCGTGATGAAGACAAAAGAGTTTTCGGTTATGACTGGAGTGCATGAAAGTTCACCTCCTCGTCGTTTTCTCTTTGCCATATTTATGAATGAACGAATAGGTCAATTCAAGGCGATATCTCATGGTGTGTGATCTTTCGGATGATATTTTATTGATTGATAAGTCATGCAAAGGGATTGAAGGGAAGTTGGAGGTGTGGTGGTAAACTTGAAAGCGCAAGGCTTTGCCTTTTATTTGGATAAGAAAAAGTGGAGGGAAAGGGAGGGGAATGGAGATTGGGAGTTTTCTCTTCAAATCGATTTCCCTTCGTAAGAGAAGAAATAATTTGGCCTGGAGGATATAGATTGAGGGACCCAAGGAAATTATCTCCCTCTAAATCTCTTCCATCTGTTTCCCTCCAAATTCGCCTATCCAAACAAAGCCTTATGTTGAGCAAAGTGTAGGTTTAGTGGAAAAGGAGGTAGAGACTACAGATGTATGTTTAATGACCGCACCTTAGATATTCATGATTTCAACCTTTTCTGGTATTTCAGTTTGTTATCCAAAATATAATCAAATCCGGTTGGTGGAATTGGAAAAGCGCAATAACACTATTATATGGCACAATTGTTGCGCCATAAAACAATGTTACATTTCCCAGCTCAAGGCATATCGGATTTGGCAATCGAGAAACAAAGCAGGGATTAGATTTACATCGTGATCAAACAATGCTCAATAATCTCCCCGGGACGCAATAGATCCGTACTACGCAATTTGACTCACTACCAAGCGGACTTCTTCACTGCCTACTAGCTCAGCGCATCATCGGCTCGGTCTTGGTGAGTGCTAGGAGTTACCCGACTCACTACCAAGCGGACTTCTTCACTGCGTACGCTCACCATTGCAATCTGTACTTCGCGCACTAAAGATTGTTGCCTTACTCATTAGCACCTAATCACACCCATGGTTACAGAATTCGCTATGAATACATCCTTACCAATTCGCGATTCGCTCTTATATAATGTGTGTGATATGTATTTTTCAGTAAGCAGCATGATAGAATTCGCTTTTAACAATTCGTGATTCGTAGGGCACTGAGCGAATTCGGTAACCATGATCACAGCGTCGGACAACCAAGGGGTAACGATTCTCGAAAATTGACTTTTTTCCGACAAACCCGTCATAACCGGTTATTTCCGAGACGTGGAGCATGGCGATGCGGAAAAAAATTTTTGGCGATGTCCTAGTGTCCCAGCCACCAAATCCATCATAAAAGAGTATCACCATGCACCACGCCTCCGGACAGTGGGTCTTACACGATGACCGAGTGCACGAGGCACCGTAGTCATCGATACCCACAACCGTCATAGAATGGACCCCGAGGCGTGGCGCATAGTGAGAAGAGAAAAAAAGTTTTTTCGGACGATAAAAGTTTTTCACCATGCACCGCGCCTCGGACAAAAGGGTCTTACTCGCTGGCGTAGTGCACTAGGCACTCAAGCCGTCGATGCCCGATCCCGTTTATGATGGTTCCACAAGATAATATGCCGGACAATCGGACATTGCAAGGGGCTGTGAAGACCCAAGAAAATATGGATAGAACTCATTGAAAATAACATGAGTTTTCTATGTTTGAAGAAAATATGACATTGTAGATAACAATGTGGAGGTGAAGGATCTCGATTCTGGGTTGATGATGTAGTGCGAAGGAAAAGTTACTTCTGCAACTGTTTTCAATAATATATTTTTGTTTTAACATTATTAGAACTATGGAGTACTTTTATTTATTTTCCGTATGTAAATTTTTTCGTGTAAATGCTTTTTCTTTTATTTTTGTGATAGTATATATGTTAATAATGTTATTTATTTATCGATAGCTATTTAATTATTCATTTATTTAGTTTGTCTTTCAACACTTTTTTCTATTGTTTTACCCCAAAACATTTTGGTATTAAAAATTTAAAATTACTCGTTAGTAAACAATAACCTAATAGTTCTATGTTACCTCGACACTTCACTTTGGTCATGTGTCTTGTCAATTGAAAATTTTACGCAAAATAACTGTATCCGACATTCTCACACCAAACTCTGACACCGTGTCGTGTCCAACACATGCAACCGAGTTTCACAGTAGTGTAGTTCATTTTTATTGATTATTGAGTAAGCCTATATAATTGGAAATTTTAAAATTATTCATTATTGTTTTAAAATGTCTAGTTAGGTTAAATACTCCATTGTAGGCCACATGGGTGGAGTCTAGTGGTAAAAACATGGTCTCAGGTTTGAGCCTCTGTGGGAGAAATATAGGAGAGGTTCGAGCCTCTCTGGGAGTAATATAGGAGTAATACGGCCTAAGGCTTTGCCTTCTAGATTTCGAGCCTGTCACTCTGGTAAAAAGGGTGGTTTACCGGGTGTGCGTGGTTTTGAGGCTATTACGTACATCCGATGGGTTTACCCAGTGCGTACCTAAGGTAGCGGCTGTGGGTTCCCTTCGTTACCAAAAAAAAAATAGTTCATTGTATGAAAATATTTGTTTTGATAAACTAAATGTGGAAAGTTTGACATTGTATATTTGCATTTAACTTTGACATTGCATATTTGGATCTATTGAGATTAATGGTCAGAGGTGAGAAACAAAGTAAAAAATGGACAATATAAACTGGATGGGAGGTACCGCTGTTGTTAATTTTGATTTAGTAACAACATCATTTCCCCAACATGGCCAGGACAGTAGGACACTCGTAGAGACCCCTTTTTTCTGGATGACCTATAATCAAAACTGATTCAGGAATAGCATTGAATGCCGGTTAATTCTCAATCAAAAGAAGTATACTGTGTTTGGTGTGACATCTTTCCTTATTCCTCCCTACTTAGAAGTGAAGAGTAGCGAGTTTTTAGCTTCGAAACGGAACATTGATGTAGGGCTGTGGAATAAATTGATGGTATTATGCTCATGGATTTACTCCTTACTGAATTAGTATCTACCAAAAGTTTGTCTCTAATTGATGGTATTTAACTATTTATTAGCTCTACGAAATTACTGATCTTTAAAGCCCAAAATAGGAAAATTTGGAAATCATGTAAATGTCGCACAATTTTAGAAGTTTGTTTGTTTTCTAGTTCACTGTATTGAATTGTAATTTTATTCAGTCTTTTTATGTGGGACTGACGTATTGGTATATTATTTTTTTGGTAGGTCGAGTTCCAGGATTTGGGAAAGAAGGTGGTAATCCAGCATGGACGAGGGCTTTACCTCATGTGGTTGTTGCTACTATTTCATCTTTTTTGTTTGGGTATCACCTTGGGTATGTATTTGTTTCATCCGAACTATTGGCTGACTATTTATTTCCCTTGGCAAAATAGACTTCACTTTGAACGCGAGAAGTTTTAGGGCTACACTATGTTTATAAAAATAATGTTTTAACTGTGAATAGGTGAGGACAGAGGCGGCAAATATTTTGTATTGATGTTAAACCAAATGAAGAAAATTACCAATGAAAATACTGAGGGTTTACGTGTAATTGCAATCATCAGAAGTTATTTACCCTTCTGCTGATGCAAAAATACGACTTGCTTTTAATAGTACTCCATCCTATCCATTGGATTACTACATTTTTCATATATCTCTTCACATATTTTGACAAATGTAGCAATTCCAATGAGTAGAAGGGAGTATTTAACAATCCCATTTCTGAAAAGTACTAATATCTTAGCTAAAAATAAATAAATATATATATTGTGACAAAATGAATTCGCCTGCTGCCCTTGCCTAGTGTTGACCTCGAGAGTGTATGCTTTGATGTTTGAAGTTTAGAATGTCTCAGTCTGATTGTTGTTTTCTGCCGATTATAATCCTGACCAATGATTTGCAACTGCTCAACCAAAATTCCTTGGGACACTAATTGGACAGCCGATCAACAGGGATATCAAACCTAATGAATTCATTTTTTTTGTTTAAATATTAAGGGTAAATTCCATAACACATCAGCAATTCTGATGGAAATATGAGGGTATCAAGAATTTGATGGCTGAAGCCGTAGGTTTAGTCTCAATCTTGCTGTTCATTGAAAAAAATTCATATCTGACATTGGTTAGCTACTCTGAAAGATAATTGATCATTATGACTGCTTTGTTAGGTGTCTGAATTTATCTTTTAGAAAAAGATGAGTTATACAACTGATATGGTGAGAATAATAATGAGTTACTCGATTCTTCTTCAATTGTATTACTGATATTAGTGGTTGATGTTTATGCAGAGTAGTGAATGACACACTAGAAAGTATATCCTTAGATCTGGGATTCAGTGGGAATACTATAGCTGAAGGTAATATACATGATACATATTGTTTCTCTGCCATTAGTTCTCTCTTTTATACTTAGGGAGTAATTAGTGTAGTAGGGACTTCTACTCCATGTCATTATATTGAAGGCTCATTTCTACCTACGAAGGAATTTTCTGAAAATTTGACTAGTTCTGATTATTAATTTATTTTCTTTCCCTGTCTGTAGGTTTGGTAGTCAGTACTTGTTTGGGCGGTGCATTTATTGGATCTTTATTCAGTGGTTCAATTGCTGATTATTTTGGTCGTAAAAGATCCTTCCAGCTGTGTGCACTGCCTATGATTGTTGGGGCTTCAGTAAGGTTTGTGGAAGGAATAAGTAGTATTTCCCTCTTATGGCGTTGATGCATATTAATGCGCTTGTTGATACATAACATACCTTTTTTTTTTCCGTGTTTTATTTTTAATTTATTAATTCTCATTTTATTATTAACATACATTTTTATCACATTTTTCTTTTCATAATAATATACTTCGTATTAGTAAAGTCCTAAATTATTTACAGTGTTTTTAAGTGTTTTAAGTAGGCAGTTAGTATCTTTGTTGAGCAAAACTTGACATAATAATATACTTCGTATTATTTAAGCACTAAATTATTTACAATATTTTTTAGTGTTTTAAGTAGGTACTTAGTGTCTTATTTGAGCAAACTTAACAGCATAATGACGGACACATGAAAAAAGGTGTTCTAACCTAAGGCAGGAAAACCATACCTCTGGGGGCTCTAGTATAGCATGGGTGAAAGGGTAAAAGAGGGTAGAGGGATACTGGTGCCAGAACGTCAAATCTCAGGTGTAGCATGAGAATTTTCCCTATTGTTAATTTACCTCCTTAATCAAAGTGATCCTTTATTCTTTAATGGTGTTATTTGCTATTAAATGCTATCCCTTAAAATCTTATTAACTATGAACAATGTTAAAACCTAACGGCATTTTGACGGACACATGGGAAAAAAGTTATTCTAGGTTGGAAAACCATACCTCATGGGCTCTAGTATAGCATGGGTAGAAAGGTAAAAAGGGGGGTACTGGTGGCAAAATGTCAAATCTCAGGGGGACCATGAGAATTTTCCCTATGGTTAATTAGCTACTCCCAGCATTCTAGGGCATTCATTTTGAGTTTGTACCGTTATGTGATCCTTTGTTCTTTAATGGTTATATTTGCTATTAATGCTATCCATTGCATCGTATTAACTGTGAACAATTTGCAGCGCAACTACAAGTAGCTTGACAGGTATGCTTCTTGGGAGATTTCTAGTTGGTACTGGCATGGGACTTGGCCCATCTGTTGCAGCTCTTTACGTGGCTGAGGTACAGTGATATCTTGTATTTCAATGATGATAGACATTGATCTACAGAGTTGCATTGCATTGATGCATCAATATAATGTAGGTGTCACCAGCATATGTGAGGGGTACTTTTGGGAGTTTCACCCAAATTGCAACATGCTTGGGGTTGATGGGGTCTTTTCTTATTGGCATTCCGTCCAAGGAAACTAAGGGTTGGTAAGAAGGACTTCAGACTCTGAAGTTATTTTGGTATTTTGCTCATAAGTCATATGTAGTAGTTGATACAAATCATAGTATGGTACTATAGTCTTAGTCTTATCGTTTCAGGTGGCGTGTTTGTTTTTGGATACCTGTAATTCCTGCAGCAGTACTTGCAGTTACAATAGAAATTTGTGCAGAGAGTCCTCACTGGCTCTTCAAGGTTTGCCTTTTTCAGTTGCGGTTTTTCAATTTTTGCTTGGTCCTCTAATTGTCAAAGCTTGTAATTGTGAAACATCCTATGCTGGTAGATATGATGAATGAGTGGCTATATAAGCCTCTAAATTATGGAACACCTGATTCCATAAATAATTTCTTTTGGATCACTGTTTTTTTGTTTTATTTTATTTACTCCCTCCCATCCTCTATATTCTTCCCCTTTGAGCTGGGCACAAGAATTAAGAGGGGGGGAGTATAATATTGATAAAGATATGAGTGGGGTTTGGTGAATGGAGAGAGGTATGAATAATTAGGATTAAATATTAATAAAAGAGATGAGTGGGGTTTGGTGAATGGAGAGAGAGGTAGGAATAGTTAGGATTAAATATTAATAAAGGATATGGTGGGGTTTGGTGATTGGAGAGAGGTAGAAGTATAATATTAATAAAAGCTTTTCCAAAAAAGAAATAGGGAAGAAAACCTGAATAATCCGTTTTAGGAAATAGGGAAGAATATAGAGGATAGGAGGGAGTATCTAATTATTGTGATGAGATTGTTGTTTTGACACATGGTTTACATAAATGGTTTTTGCAAGTCTAAGATTATTAGTCCAAATTTGTGGGTTGAGTATTAGGTGGGAAAGAATCAGGCATTCTTTTGAAATGAATATCACCTTTCTAGAATGAATGAAGAATAGTACAATACATTAGACTAGGCGTCGTCCAACCAGAATCAATTAAGAAAGAGCTTGCACATTATGCTTTCAGTTTGTACTTGCTAGTTCAAGCAACTCCTTCACTTAGCTATCGAGGCTTCTCTTATTCATGCTCCATGTTGATCTCCATCGTCTTGATGTGATATCAGAAAGGAAGAAGTATTGAAGCTGAAGCTGAGTTTGAGAAGCTATTGGGAGGGCTCCATGTTAAGAGTGCAATAGCTGAGCTGTCAAAGTCAGATAGAGGGGATGAAGCAGAGGCAGTGAAATTTTCCGAGCTATTTTATGGCCGACATTTCAAAGGTAAAATCTTTTAGTTGCTATAATAATAATCTGCAAGAAAATATCTTCTGCGGTCCATCTTGTAGCTCCAATTTCATATTTTGCTTCGTTTTGCAGTTGTTTTCATTGGATCTACCCTCTTTGCTTTACAGCAGCTATCAGGCATAAATGCCGTGTTCTATTTCTCGTCTACTGTTTTTAAAAGTGCCGGAGTTCCATCGGACATTGCAAATATGTGTGTAGCACTGGTTAACTTAACAGGTAAGTGTCTTTACTCTCTCTTGAATGAGCGTAAAATTCTTGAATAGGACTGAAGTTTCTGATTAACTACTTCAGGATCATGTGTCGCAACGATACTTATGGATAAACTAGGAAGGAAGGTGCTTCTTCTGGGCAGCTTTTCGGGAATGGTACGAGAAATGATTAACAAGCAGACGTTATTTAACTGGATACTAAATTCTCCTGCCTCATTGTGACATTTACTGGTGCTCTAAGCATCGTGTGATTGAGCTATTTTTCCTTGTTATTAGTTAGTAGGATTCATTAAACATTATGCTGAAAGCAGTTAACTTAAGAGGGTTCTCCTGCATTTGTGGCTGTTGACTGCATTTTTGGCTCGCCATGCCAAGAAATAGCAGTGCTGATGTTGACTTCAGTTAGTTTGTTTCTTGTTCCCTTACTATGTCTCTGACATCGTGTTAATGGGCTTTATTTTCTTGTCTTCAGGCTACGGCATTAGGTCTTGAAATTTTGGCCGCAAGCTCCTTTGTATCTCGTGGTGCATCAGTTTACCTATCTGTTGGAGGCGTATTACTGTGAGTATGCTGTATTAATCTTCTATTCATTTGATTATTATATATGCCTAGGGTGTTATTAGGTAATGGCAAATGAAAGATAATGCACGCTTTGGGGATGGTAAAATGAATGAAAAGGAATTATGTCCAAGATAATTCTTTTCCCGTCTCCTTTTCTTCACCTCTTGTCTGTCCTCAGATGTGTGATGTACTCTGCATTATGTAGCAGAAAGCTACAAGTTATGTATAAAATTATGATTTCCAGCTCTGTTAGATTGACATTCGGTTGCAATTGGATCCACAACTCCTAGCATTGTTTCAAGAATCTGTGTACCTTTCAAGTAAAATAGTACCCGCAGAGGGAATATATCTATGTTAGGGTTGGGAGGTTCCATGATACAATATACGAATATTTTTTGTACATTTTGTCCAGTTTTAGTGCTGAAAAAGTTCAAAATGTATAATTTTTATATAATGAAGTATTATAAATTTTTAGCACGACACTGTATAGAACACTTTTTGGATCCACTGACCACGTGCCATATAAAGTGAATTTAAAGTTTACAGTTTGACATACTTGAAAAGAGCATGAATAGTTAATTGGTTCTTCATTGTTGTGTGATACTTCGTCGGAGTTCTTAGATTGTCTCAACTACGATATTTCAAGATTGTGAAAGATGAAATGAAAGAACAATAACGTAACAATAAGTGAAGAGGACTTAGTTTAGTTCAAGTTTTCCCCCACATGCACAAGTAATTTGGCATAGATTGAGAAAACAATACTAGTACCTTGATGTAAGTACTTCACAAAAGTGACTGACTATAGGTCTGAGATGCAGTGACTAAGTGAAAGTTTAGTGGGATAAAAAGGTTAAAATTACTCCCAGTAAGATAACAACTGGAGTTGAAGTAAGAAAAATAGTTAGCAGCTGGTGAAGTTGATCACTGCAGAGACAATCTAAAACTCGTAGGCATTGCGAGTAAGTTTTGTTGGTGTCCTTACATATATTATGTATCCCTTTGCTTTTCTGCATCATTTTCTCTGTGCATAACCAACCACTTGAGTGGGACAGAATAGCAAGATAGAGCTGCACGTGTTTATATTATCTTAAAAAAGGAAATTTGTCGCGCTTACAAATAGACTTTCAGCTATGATTGTGAACAGTTAGGGTGTTCGGATCAACTACCTCCAGACAAATATGGATTCTTTATCATCTAGATTAGGTCATACTTCATAGTATATTCTCATCAAAGCCCAGACTGAACCTGTTAGATGTACTTCAAAAGTGAGAAATAAAATCTTGTTTTTCCTTTTTCTCTTTTTCTTATGTGTTTCTAAAGTATACTTTGCACAACATGTCAACCATCTTAGAAAGTTCCTTCACCTCCTTTCACCGGACCCTATCCCCTGTCCGGTAGAGCACCACGCCATGGTGTGAATGAATCTTAAATAGCATCTAAATTTTTTATTTTTTTTTCACACTTCGATGGTCCCTACATATAAAGCTTTTTATCAATCTGTTGGTCTTTGACCGATAGCCCTTCTGTATTTACATGCTCTGAAGTCTAATTTACTCAGTTTAATGACAGTAAAATTTGCGTTCATGTGTACGCATGATATGCATGTGCGTTTTCTGAGCAGCTGATGCTTCAAGTTATGATGCTCAAATTGCGCTATTCTAATGATGCTGAATTATTTTCCAGGGTGGTTCTTTTCTTTGCTTTGGGAGCTGGTCCAGTACCTAGTCTTCTCTTGTCAGAAATGTTTCCCAATCGGATAAGAGCAAAAGCTATGGCTTTTTGCATGGCTGTACACTGGGTAATCTTCATGTTACTTGTCCCAATCTCCTAATATTTTCTTAGTAGTACCTTTTACGATGTTAGTTACTTACTTCGACTCTTCATTTTTTATGCCATAGGCCCATACCTGTGTCCAAAACGACACTCAAGGATATGGGGTATGAGTCCTATTGGCATAACCAGAAAATTTGTAGTAGCAGCGAAAATTTCAGTGGGGAAAACTAGTATTACAACGTTACATGACGAAATTAGAGGAAGGATGGTTATATGAAACATCTCTCCATTTCAGCGGGCGACTGCATAGTATGATTTTTGACAATTTAACATCTCTCCATTTCACCTTTAAAACTCGAAATATTTCATTTTTGTACGAACCTTATGTTTTGAATACGTCCTCGTATCCGTATCCTTATTTTAGGTCACCGTGTCTCAAAATACTTCAAATATATAGTCTTCGTACCCTGTCTAAGAGTTAAAAAAATTCCAATTCTCGTACCAGTTCAGGACTTATGAGTCTTCAAGAGTCCGAAACTAGGATATATACCCCTGTTCTAGTCTGAGTAATACATCTTTTTCATGTGAAATCACACAACACTATGGTTGTGTCGTTAGTTATGTGATACTTGCTTACTAGGTGCTTTTTTTTGGTTTAATAATATCAGAGTTAAATTCGTCAAACAAAGTGGCCATGAAACCAAACGTATGATATAGTAGACTGTAAGCAATGTTAATCATGTTATGGAAATTATTGGCTAAAAGCAAAAAATGAGTTAAAAGAATTTGGGGAAGATTCCATCAAAGCTAACTGGCACACGACACAAAAGTGTACAAGCTAAGTGAGCACAACCATTGTGCTAAACGGGAAGTTTGCTGTCAGTTACAATTATGAAATGGATAAAGGCTAAGGTGGATGTCAAGCTACATGCCTACATCAGGTTTGATGGCAAAACTTATATGAGATGGACGATGGTCTCACATGCACAAGTGTTTGGATTGGTCTCACATATGAGAACGTCATAATAGATTACAAGATTCACATCTACTTTAATGTGCAATATATATGGCTCTATTCATGGATGTGTTTATGCCAAGACCTAATTTATCCCTGTCTTGAAAATGAATGCTTCTGAAGTTAGTATATTGCCATGCTAAATAAGGAGTAACTCTTTATTTGGATTCTTTGTTTTAGATTTTCATGTATTTTGATCCGCAATTACTAATGATCAGTTGAATAAGTTTTCTTTTTTTATTCTACAGGTGATAAAGTTTTTTGTTGGTCTATTATTTTTGCGATTACTTGAGCAAATTGGAGCAAAGTTGGTGTACACATTCTTTGCAACCTTCTGTTTGATAGCCCTTGTCTTTGTGAAACGCAACGTTCTGGAAACAAAGGGAAAATCACTACAGGAAATTGAATTAGCTTACCTTCCGGAAACCAAGGTATGTCAGCTGAGATTCATAATCCTGTAGTTTCTGTTCCTTAGTCATAACCCAAAAGTTTTATGTAATGCGGTTTTATACTGAGATAGAATGAAACCACTCATTTAGGAAATTTACCATATATAAAGGGTACTCACTAAAAAGTCTTTTAGACGGGTATTTGAGTAAATAAGATGTAGTTTTACTATACTACTTACGTACCTAAATTCTCCGTCCTATGATAAAATTATCATGAGACTCACCCATATAATGGGGCGGTTACTACATTTCTTTTTTCTCTTCTAGTTTCTCGTGAGGTTCGTACGAGATGGTCTTACAATTATTTATTGCAAGACTGCTTTTCTCGTTTTCCTTAGTGATTTAGTAACCTTTTTAATGCTGAGAATGAACCCTTCTATTTAGTACTACTCTATTAACATTAGTAATCGTAATATAATTGGTAGTGACCATTGGTGTTAGCATATCCTTTTATATCATTTGCAATAAATTTACGACTTTTAATAACCCTTTTACTCCCTCCATGCCACTTTTATTGTCTCCTATTCTATTCTATTTTGGGGAGGAATCAAGAAATTCTGGTAAAATTAAAAGCCCTATCCCTTGAATTAAAGAGAATGGAGACAATCCCATTTTGCTGGGGGGATTGGTAATTAATACGTAGATTGGATCATTGTGGGCAATATGACAGTTCACTCATTTAACGTACTAAATTTAGAAAGAGGACAATTAATTTGGAATAAATTTTGGAAAGAGAAGGGACGATAAAAGTGGAATAGAGGGAGGACTTTTTTTGTGTAATGGTTTTTCTCTAACTTACTGTAAGATAATTTTTTGGGTGCGATTTTTAGTTACTGGGTTTGTTTCATACATACTGTCTCTCAAAATGCTAAACGCTTACCTAAAACCTTCCTGGAAAAGATTTTGTCATTTGGGGGAAGTCTAACTGATTTTTTCCTGCTCATCTTCTTGCAGTAAATTATTTATAATCTTTCACGCAACATGAAAAAAGCTGTTGATGGATCTTGATCAGAATCATAGTCTGTTATCCTCATTCTTGGTCATCAAATTGAAGCACCAATTTTGGCGCATACCTGTAGCCAACACCGTATTGTCACAAAGTGTTAGCTGGTAAGCTGGGGAGATAAATAGGTGCTTGTAGAAGTCACTTTTCTGGTGTATATTCTTAGAGACACTGTTATACATAGAGACGCTGCTTGAACGGTGGGTGATTAGACGCAATTTTGGTCTTGAGACTAGCTGAAGATTGTCGAAGTTATTCTGTCCCAAATTACATCTAGTTCTGGGAGGAGACATCGTTGAAGTTATCATGCGGAATTTTGTCGTCGTGGAGCAGTATAGTTTACAGTGTTAGCCGCTGTGATTTGTATAATATTCGGTACCTGAGATGATCTTAAGAACGTACAAAAGAGAGGCTTCCTTTTTACTTGCACTGTCCTACCAACTGTTGCTTGTCTATCCCCTACATTCTTGTGAATTTATATGACTGGAAATATAAAAAAAAGGATTATATTTCATTCAAATAATCCATTTGATACAATATTATTGATTTTTGTTCAGACCTTTTCCCAGCCAAAGTTTATTCTCAAAGACGGGTTGGAGACTTGAGCTTTGTCAAGTTCACAAATTCTCGTTTAAGACGACATTATCTCAAGCTTAAGACGGGTCAAGTATCATACCAATTGTGCATATAAGACAAATATATTGCTTTTCCCTACGCATTCTTAAATACACAAATGGTATGTACATAATCCATCTTAAGGGAGACTGACTGAGGTTGGAATTTGCTCAAATATACGTGAAAAATCGGGTTTGAGTAGCCGTATTTAACGTTGATAATTAATTTGCACAATCCCTACTAGTTACAAGTCTTTTTGGAAAATACAATAGTTTCAAACTAATTGGAGACGATGAAGAAGAGTATGGATGAGGAAGGAGATAAGGTGGGTACGAAAAGCATTGGAAAAGAAGGTGATAAGAAAGGACGGTTTTGGAATAATCTTCGAGCGGTGGTTAAGAATTGCAAGGATCTCATTTTCGACAATAGTTGGACGGTGAGGCTCGAGCATTGTAATAGAGAAGCTAATAGAGCGACGGATTGGCTAGCTAATCAAGGGGTAGATCAGAGGCAAACATTGTCAAGACCTTTGTTGAGTATCCATTAGTTGAGTTGCGTAATATTTTGCGTGAAGACATTCTTGGGATAGCTATTTTCCGTGTAATAGTTAATTAGTTTTCGGAGCTTGCCCCTCATTTGCAACAAAAAAAAAAAAAAAAAAAAAAAAAAAACTAATGAGTGACATTTTGAGGTCTGATAGGAAGGAGAGATAAGCAGACATTTGAATGATAAAAGTCATTCCCGAAGATGTTTTAATCGGGTGGTTAAGACAGAGGTAGTATGGACAATAGATTTCAGGCTCGAATCCTCCCTATTGTAATGCAATTAAGTGCGCGCTTCAATTAAACTAAAATTAACTTAAGTTAATTAACATATATTAGTCAGACTTTAAGTTAAATTATCTTAATTTAACACAATTTAGATGAACTTAAGTTGATTTAATTTAACTATAATAAGCTAAACTTACAACACTCGAACTGAACTGAATTAAACTAAACCTAAAACCTAAACTAAATTTAATTATAAAAGTAAAATTAAATGAAGAAGAACATGATGACAATCAGTGATACAAAAATATGTAAAGAAAAACTCCATAATCATCATAACATTGTAAAGCAGATTCTAATATACTTTATATATTAAATATATTAATTTACATACAATATATAAGTTTTAAATAGTACTTGGTATTATATATATCATGAATATTTAATTTGGTAGACAATATGACGACATTGTGTGACCATAATAACGTTAACCTTATACAAAAAAATTCCATCACATGCATTGCATATTTGCATATATACATTTAATTTAAATTTCCTTATTTCCCTATCATCAAATCACATCATATACATAATAATTAGGGCAAATTCACACTCCCCACTTCTCACTATCACTAGTGAGAATGCTAACAAATCATCATATCATATAAAAAGTAAGTCACATTTGAATGCAAATGGTTAAGACTTGTTGAGCAAAGGCCAAATGTATTGTGAAGAAAGTTCAACCTATTTTTATATATGTAGGTACACTTTGGCTTTATATATTTATTATTCTTCTTAATTATTTCATCTTTTTAACTCTTTATATTATATAGTTATTTCTTTCTTGTTTGAATGTGTAAACAAAGCATCTTTATTATTGAATCATGTTACATCAAATTATTTGCTTATTAACAGACGAAATCTGTATTTAGTTGACATAGCTGTGTATGATAGAGATATCTGTATATACAAAGCTTTACCATACATGCTTCTTTATAATAGAAAGCCCCAAATTCTATAAGGTATATGTATGAGATTAGCCGGCTGATTATTGGAGGAAGTACTAATTACATTTGAAGATAATTTAAATAAAGAAAAAAAACCTAAGTAATCGTGCAATAGAAGCTAGTGGTACACACATAAAAGTTGAAATATTTGAGATTGATATTCATTCAATAATAGAAGAGCGTCTAATGGTTTCAAAAGTTGTAAGAAATAGATTCTGAAATATTTCATTTGTGGAGTTAAAAAAAAAAAATTAAAAAGAAAAAAGAAAAAAAAAAAAGATGTAGTCACTCTCAATTTTTTGTTAATAAATATTGCTGCTATTTGTTTAATTACTCGTGACAAAGTCTTGGTAGATTATTAATCTGTTATGCCTTTTTAACTAGTTCAACAAACTCTGATTCATTTATGTATGAACATATACATAACTCATAATATTATATTCGCGAAAAAGTCAATGTTATAACCAGTCGTATATGACAGACACATCTATATAAAATAACAAAAAATAAAGGTATATGATTAACATTATATTATTCAGTAGTATCACTTAATGACAGACTACTACGATTGCGGACAACATACAATAATCGAATTGACAAAAGAAGATGTGTACAAACATGACCTTTGTGAAAGTTTCAGCGAAACTAGCTGTATATGACAGAGACATCTATATATAAAAAAGAGGGATAAACTATCTTAACAAACAAAAATGGAACTAAAAGTCAATAGCCAAAAGGTTTTAAACTTTTAGTTCTCACTTGTAAGCATTTTATTACAATTATTATTGGAATTTAGAAGGAAGATCAAATAATTATAACAATAATAACTTCATTCATCCAAATTGGTATATTACTTGGTAACTATGAACCCATTAATTACATCAACATAACCCCATCAAATTGAGAGCATGTTTTTGTAAGAATTTGAGCAGAATTTGAAGTAAAAAATTAGGCATAAAATTAGTATATAGTTTAATTAGTTGATAAGATGACGACATTGTGTGGACATTCTAACCTTAAGTCTTAGTCTTAGCTAACCCGTCAACTTTGAAAGGAACACATGCATTTACGTATTTCTTAATCACCTTATTAGATTCCTTATTAGGGGTTGAGATGTCTTGTACTCTACCGTTTTGGTATTATTCATTTGAGTTAAGTTCTTCCATATCTCCCCATTCTTTAAATTCTTGTTTCAAAGAGATCATTTCAGTCATATTAAAAAGACGAGATTTTATCACCATTTTATGGTTAAATGTAACCACAATGTTCCAGCTAGTGTTACATCTTATGGTAACTTGTTTTCCAAAAGTAGTTACATTTGATTGTAAAATGGTGTTAAAATTCTCGTCTTATTGTTTCAAATCAAAATAGTCTGTATTAAGGGAAAACAACTATTCTTTTAGTGGTAAAATTGGTAACGGTATGTACTTTAACAAAACTTTAAAAAAAGTAAGGAGATGATTCAAATAAAAGTTTCTTCCTACTTTAGATGCTTAATTTTATTTCCTTAGTAAAATTCGATTTTTTTATTTATTCTGTAACTGTTAAACTAGAAAAAACAACTTGCTAAAGACATCTATATACATACCTAGAAATTAAAGCATTTTATTGTAATCTATCATATATAGTATTGATACAATCATGAATAAGTCTTGGTATGTTGCCATCTAAGCTAATTGTAATTTCATTATGTTACATCTATGAAAGAGTCAGCAATATTACCATTTTATATATGACAAACACATTTGTATATTAAATAACAAAAGTCAGAAACCAAAATTGATTATTATACTAGATATGCGACACGTGTCATAATTGTGAAAGAGTTAACAACATAGCCAGCCGTACATAAAGAAGAAAAGTAAGGCATCATACATACTTTATTGTGTTAGAACATATTTATAATAGATATATGTCACTTTTATGAAAGAGTCAACAACGTAGTCAGTCGTAAAGGAACTAGAACTACTAATTTATTACTTTGAAAACGACATACATACTTAGTATTTAGACATTATACTCCAATATGTCACATCTATGAAAGAGTCAACAATGTAACCAGTTGTATATATATTGAAAAAAAGTAAGAACAGATTACAATATGTGAACACAAATAAGATTATATAACATGCACACGACATTCATGAAAGAGTCAACAATATAACCAGTTGTATATAAAGAGAATAAAGTATAAGGAATGACAAGGTTACTACTACAACAACATAACTTAGAAGAAAATAATTAGCAATCTATTAATTAATAATCATAATTGAGAGTTTAAGAGTTATAAAGTTTGATAAAATAGGATTTGTTGTCATGTTTTCATTCTGTGGTTATTCTCTAGTACAATAATTGGTGAGCAATACGACATTAAATGGACATCTTAGTAGACAGACATGTACGGAATAACGGAGTAGTAGTACACACAAATTAAACCTAATTAATATTACTCGAATGTTTTGTTTAATCCATGAAATGTCGACATTATGTTGATACTATTCATTCACCTTACTATGCGCTTAGTCAATCTGCGGGCCTAACTTGGACCACGTGCTATCCACTTCTTTGCCCCCCTCCCCCTAACTATTACTATTACTATTACTATTAATTATTAAGTATAATCATTTGATGCTTTATTAATTTCGGTTAAAAACCGCTTTTAGATTAATAATAATAATAATAATAATAATAATAATAATAAGTTGCCTAATATTAGGAGGCTGATGGTCGATGATTCCTTCATCTTATGGTGTCCTTGTAGTTAATTTCCAAGTTTTTTATGTTACTCCCTTGTTTTGATTAATCGTTTACTTTTGATTTTGGTAAAGATTAAAAAAATGAAAGAGAATCATATGTACAAATTGTGCAATATAGTTATTGAATAACTTATTTAGGGGGTGATCAAATAACTTATGAAAAATATTCCTAAATTAAAAGTAAACAAATAAGTGAAACATCAAAAAATGGAATAAATAAACAAATAACCGGGATAGAGGTAGTATAATTATTTTTATTTGAATTGGGACTATTATAGTTAGGGTCATTCCATTTCCTCTATTGAATTTGAAATTTATTAAATATTTGTGCATTAATACTTTCAATTAACTTTCTCAGGTAAATGATTTATGGGATGCCGTTGAAAATCGATGATGAATTTTGTTACATAAGAGATTGAAGAGTATAACAACTTACAAGGAATTGTTGTACACCATTCAGATATTCAAATATTGTATTTAATTTATATTTAAATTATAGGTATTCAATATTCATGGTTTACTAATTATTACTTGGAAATCAAATACAAAATACTCCGTAATTTTTTGACAAGACTAAAGTATTCTTTTTTGATTTGCAGAATATCTATTGCAAAACTGATAGGTTTTGAGATATACGATAAACGATTATATTGCATTGAGAATGATTCTTGATTTACAATATTACATAGTTAGCTATTTATACAAGATGTGCAACTAACTATTTACGGTAAATACAACCCAACAGCTATAATATATTTTATAAGCGGAAGGTGTATCATGGCAAATCCCATGATTGAAGGAGAGAGCTAAAGACTCTCTTAGGGGAAGCAACGGGTTGAGTTTGTATATGGGTATGGGATGGGTTGCAATTCCGCCCCCCC
>VHZZ01000547.1:111512-125651 GCA_009801015.1 Silene noctiflora | reverse complement strand
ACAGCTTCGTATGCACTATCTTATCTTTCACTCTTTTCAAAATCCAAAGTTTTTTTTTTCCTCCTAAGCCTCTATCTTGCTTATCATAATCTTGCATGATGTCAAATTATATGGCCCTGTCCCCTTTAGCAATTTACCTATGCTAGTCCTCCCTAATTTTCTAAAATGCTCTTCACGTTGCTCTTACATACATCGCTTTTTCTTGTGTCTCAACACAAATTGTTGACTACTTGGCTTTTAACCTGAAGTCCTCTAAGTCTCCTTTTCCCTGCTTTTCTTCACAACTCCAACCAAGTCTATTTCTCACCTTTGAACTCCAATTTCGAATTATCTTCTCCCAAATTACTTACATCTTTAAATTCTTCTTAATTCAACTCTCGCTTTCCACTTTAAAATAAAATTTCTCTCTTTCACACACTTTAACGGTTCCCGAACTGTCATCTCTTCTCATGTTTTACTCAGTCTTACAATTCTAACTATTTCTGTTCATCCATCCTTACCTCAACTTTCAAGTGTCTCATGCTTRTCAACCAGCTTGCCCGTCTCACTCACTACCCTTCATGTTATAGCTCAATCTTATGATCTTGATTAGTCTTACTATACTGCTTACCCTCAATTCATTATCGTATTTCAATCTCTCACAGATTAATTCTTTTCTACAAATTTTACTCTTTTCTCTATTAAATTTTGGCCACCGTCTATATCTATGTCACATCGCTAATCTCCTAAGTCCTAACCTTTACAAAATTCTCTCACAAAAATAAAAGTCATCTCTGTCATCTTGCTTTCTCTCTTATCTTTTCTTTAAAAGACATGATTCAATTATCAAATTCGGCTTCGTACAACATCGTACAAATTTTACGGTGTAAATTGGTTTCCCAATATCATCAACTCATCAAGTCTCATTTTATGCTCACTTATCGCACATCCTTGGCGGTCCATGACTTCTCCAGTCTCTCTCTTTTCCTCCCTTATTCACTATGGCAGAATTAAGCCTCCTACCACTCGTATATGTCTTGCGACTTCTCATGGATTCACATTGCTCTCACATCTTCTCCTTCTCCAGATTCTCATGGGTCAACACTACGGCCTGTCTTCTTCTTTTCAAGATTGTCCTTTCCCTCCGGTCGTCCATCTTGCGGGGGCGTATAAGGAATATAATATTACCATAATAATAGAAATCACAATACGATAATATTGTGATACTATAAGAATAAGATTTAGATTTAAATATTACCTTAAGATGTTGTATTAGTTATAGTTTTCTATATTATGTCAAATATATCTCTTCGATATATTCTAGTTAGATTATGTTTCTAATTATCGTTTTAGAGATAATAATATCATATCTTATGATTATGATATTGTTATCTTAGGAAAAATATATTATTAGTATTAGGAAATAAGATTTTCAATAT
The DNA here is from genome assembly GCA_009801015.1 of Silene noctiflora. Classification (NCBI taxonomy): domain Eukaryota; kingdom Viridiplantae; phylum Streptophyta; class Magnoliopsida; order Caryophyllales; family Caryophyllaceae; genus Silene; species Silene noctiflora. Next base: position 124,233 of record VHZZ01000547.1, on the reverse strand, counting down.
TATTGTATTTCGTAGTTTTGGTAACCKTAGATTTCTATCTTGACCTATAAATATAGGTCTCTTGTATTCCTATTAATCACAACTTTCATATCAATAATACAATACAATTACAATTGCTCTCTCTTCCCTTATATTCTCTACATGGTATCAGAGCGGTAAAATCCTAGGACCTCTACATACATACACAAATACTACCACAAAAACAGCCTCCAACATCCTTCCGCTGCTGGCCGGAGATGGTTGTCATCTCTTCCATCTCCAGCAGGCTTAATAATTAGCATATCCCTTCAAACTTCATTTTTTTTTTCGTTTCGATCCTTTAATTCTCGTGATGTCAAAAGAAAATAATTACTCTAACCCTTCTTATTATCTCGTCAATCTCAAAATTTTCTCCTTCTCACATCTCATACTATTTTCAATATGTTTATCTTTTCTCGTCTCTGTTGTCAAGCCTCTGTGCCTATGGCCCTCTTCCGATATTTTCTCTCCAATCTTTACGAACATCATCAAGCCATATTGACTTTGCTCTTCCTTACGTTGGAGACAAATTTGCAAGTCCTTACTTGTCTCTAAGTACATATTGCTATTTGCTAGCTACCTACTTGGTTTTCTTTTAAACCCAAAGTCATCCGTACTTGATTCTCTTCTTACACTTGATCCCTCTTTGGGTTTTCTTATTCATCTTTCTTGCCTCTTGATTATCTACCATCGTCTGCTCACAAATTACCCCGTCTTCTTATCTCAAATATATTCATTCACTTCGCATATAAAGTTTTTCTAAACAATACAAAATTGGCTCCCTTTCTCTTGGCCACCGCCAGTCTCTCTGAAATTATGCCATAGGTCTTGACCTTTCCTCAAATTCTTTCTCACAAAGCAATAATTCTCCCTCTTTTAAAGGACATGATCCAACGATCAAATTCGGCTTTGTACAACACAATACAACTTTTACGGTGCAAATTGGTTTCCCACCATCATCAAGTCTCATCCTATGCTCCCTTATCGCACATCCTTGGCGTCCATGACTTCTCCAATTTCTCTTTTTTCCTCCCTTATTCACTAGGCAAATTAAGTCTCCTACCACATGTCTATGTCCTGCGACTTCTCATGGGTCAACATTGCGGTCCAGTCTTCTTCTTCTCAAGAATTAAGYCTCCTACCTCTCGTCTATATCTACTTACTTCTCCTGGCTCAACATTGCGGTCCAGTGTCATCTTTTTCTCAAGATTGTCCTTCCCCTTCTGTCGTCCATCTTGCGGGGGCGTATAAGGAATATAATATTACCTTAATAATAGAAATCACAATATCGTAATATTGTGATCGTCTTAGAATACAATATAGAATTAGAATTATCTTTAGATATCATATTAGTCGTAATTTTCTATATTATGTCAACTATATCTTTAAGGTATATTCTAGTTATATTAAGTTTCCAATTATTATGCTTTTGTAATTGCTATATAAGCACCCCTTTGTAATCAATAATATTCAAGTTATTCAATACAATTCATATTCTCTACAGGACGGTCCAAAGATAAAATTGACCGCGCGAGGCTTCGTTTCTTTTGCTTCCTTCTTTATGTTCCCTTGAGTCACTACCCACCACTGCACAATACCGTCAGCAGTACTCGTTAAGGCATCAAACCAAGTCCCTCTGCCAGCCATGACAATTGCGTCAACATTGATCTAGAACAGTTTATGAAATCTATCTCGCGCAATTGTATCCAAAACAAACTCGCTACTGAGTATTTTCTTAAACAAACTTGTTAAAAAATCTTTTAAGAGTAACGAACACTTCATCATTTGACATAGTATATGTGCCGATGAACCAACATATTTTTGAGGACAAGGATTACAAACTACTTTTACTGTTATTAAATTAATAAATTGTGAGCAAGATAACACTATTAATCATGAGAGTTAAAAAGCGGTTAACAAAATAATTTGTTTCATGTTATGAAACATTAGTTAGTGTTGATGTCCATTGGGATTATACCTATTATAGTCATCATATATGTAATTAGGTTTCTCATTCACCCCTCTTCTATGTACTATATATATACCTCATTACTAATAAATAAGACGGAACTCTCTTCCTCTCTCAATCTATATTTCTTATTCTATAACATTTCACAAATCCTTGTACAGGGTCACGGATTCATTTACTAACGGACCATGAACCATATAATTTAAAAAGCGGTTATCAACGAGTGTAAGGTTGCCAACTTCCCATACACAGGTAATTGTGAATTTGCTTTGAACATCCAAATTCTAGATTTAAGAACTACGTATTATTTTTTTAAATTCTTAATTCCATACAGTATTATTTACAAAAGAGTAAAAAAAAAATAAAAAAATTATCCTCCATGTTACAAATTAAAGTAATCAATTGGAAAAGGAGAAATGTGCCCCCGAAGCTCAAATCCTGCGTCCACTGTCTGTAATCAGCACAAGTATGAACTAATCCGTGTATAAGTTCTTAGCTTCCTTGTTGTATTCCTTGTGCCAAACTTATTAAACAGTCCCCAATTTCTTGAGACAAACCTTAACTGGGCCTTTATGCAAGCTTTGCTGAGCAGCAAACTGGTGAATTGCATCCTGAATCCCTGCAAAAACGACTAAGAACTCCGCTGCATCAACCTCGCTTAGCACCTTCTTCACTATAAGCTCCAACACCTTCAGTCTGCAGTATTTCAAATTAACTATTTCCGGTTATTGACACTATGCTTCTCAATACTTCGTACCCATGTCTGAAGCACACTCAATTAATATGAGTGCGAAATTGTGCCCCATGTCTCCACGACTCCACCTAAACCAATCCGACACTTCTCCTAGCAAAGAAAAACAGTGGCTTGCATGACAAAAGTAAAGGGAAATAAAACTAATTCATGATGCATGTTGTGTACTCCTAAAATTATATGCCTTTAGCTTTATGTCTCCAAATCTTTCATTTCACTCAGGAAAATGCTTAATATCTCAATTTATAACTGAGTTTGTGTTGGCAGACACATCCCTGTACCATATCTGCATTTCGAGATAACATACCCCGTATTGGAAACTCCATTACCGAACTCCTTGTAAAATAGCTACGTATACTACTAATATATTAGAAGTGTGAAGATTATTGACCTGAGTTGCTGACCCTTGATTATCACTTGCTTGATCTTCCTAAGCTCCGATTCTACAGAGGCAGAACCGGAGGTATTGGTTTGATTGGCTGAGAATGGGAGGCGGAGGATACAAGTGGCTTGAATCTCGGCCATTTCTTCGTCAATTATGGCCTCTTCAATACGAGTTTCACGTATTAGCTTGGAGATGATCCTGTCAGAATCTGCTGAGTCTGCCGAAGAAGGCGATAGATGAGAGGTACGAGCAAATGACTGAAGCAGTTCAAGGATGGCAGTGGGCCTCCAATCACCTAGCCAACTCATACAAGCCATTTCTAGTGGTGGCGTCCATTTAGGCATGAGAAGCTGAGCCACGTCCTCGGAACGAGTTATAACCATGGCCTCATTGTAATGGGCTTGGAAACGCTTGAGTTGGTTATCAATCAGCTCCTCTAGAGTCCACTTTGCCTTCAGGTGTTTCTCTAGCATTGCTGCCCCGCTCCTTTGTTGTTTCCGCCACAAATCATGCTTCTCCATGGTCATGTTTTCAGCTGATAATAAGATGCTTAATGTCAATAACTGAAAAAAACTCAAAACGACGACAGTCTATGCATTAGATACCAATTTACACTGTGACAGTGCCACACTGTTCTATTGGCATCAGTTCAACTGTCAAGTAAAAGATTATTTCAAGCACATGATGTGATTAGTTAATAACGTTGTTCCATTGCCTCAAAGGCTCCTGCCCATGACGGTGTGGGGGTGGGCGCAGTACCAAACCTTTGCTTTTGGACCACAGAGCCACAAAGGGTTTCTGAATTAAACCGTAATGAAGATTTTGTCACTATTTGCATTGACCAAATGCAACTTTACAATACAAATAAGTTCAGAATTATATCAGCCACGACACAGAAATGACACCGAGTTCTCAAGGTTTTGATGTTTACCGCAGCGCACATCGAGCCAGTATTGGCCGCATTTATCGCAACAATGAGATCAAGCCGCGAAGGCCAATTCTAAAATCAAGTCTCAAACCGAGATTTAATACTATTGCACAAACCACTTAGCAAGTCATTTTACTTTATTCCATCCTACCCCAACAGAGCAAGTCTTTAGCTCTACTAAAATAAAAACTAAGCACATGAAGATAATAAGACAGGTAAAATAACAAGCAACACAAAATTGAGTATGTAATTTTTTTTCACAAAAACCCATATAAGTCCGTTGTACGGCGTACAAAAGCCTTTTTCCCCATGTTATCAACATTAATCATCTTGTAATAAGTAATAACATAAAACCGTTGTACACAGAATCAACTACAATTTTTTTTTTTTTTTTTCCTCACATCCTAGCAACTATTGCTAGCATCACATAGGAATACCCAGTCATTTGACAACCATGCTCCGCCGAGCTGATTATTACATGAATATTGAAATCCAACCCAGTACCAACATGTGATTTTAGACATATTACATCTAAGCATCCTTATTTCTTTCTTGTTCTATCATCACAATAAATAAGATCCACCAATGCAAGGAATAGAGAGCAAGACTTAACTAACTAGACAACTGTGTACAATCTTTCTCTTAAATTAATTACCTTCAGATGGCGATGAATATAAAGTTCATCATATATAGAGCGAAGGTTGAGAAGCAGGATGATGCTAGTAGGTGTGTCGCAACTCTAGTTTAGAAGTCTGAGTACTTCCTTAACCCTCTCGACTTTTGGCGCTTGGACCAAACCCTTTATCTCTAAGTTAATTTCACTCCCGAACATTTTAAGCAGGGTGGAATTGAAATTGAGTACTATCCAATGATGAGCCATCGCCGTTCTACAAAATACTACTATGTTCTTTAACTATAGTTTCTTCTTCATCAAACATAGCTGACTATTCTGCTCTAGACATCTTAGCTACATTTTAATCAGTAACCTGTATTAATATACAATGTTTCTGTTCAAAAGCTTGACTTCATGAATGTCGAAACTCGAAAGAATCTACAGAAACATGAATGTCGTAAAGTTGTCCACAAACAGCTTTGCAGCACTCTTAATATTCGGAGTAATTACATTCATTTTTATTCCGATACAAATACACATATACGGAGTAAGACCGTAAATTCTACCATTTCTGTAAATTCTCTCTTTTTACTTAAAATTTTGGGTGTTAACTAACTTGTATTTCAAGAAATCAAAATCATCAGCATAAATACGAACAAGTAGCGTAATTTCTTGAGATAATACAGAACAATGAAGATTCAATTAAATCAATTTCAGTTTAAAAACAAGAATTTCAGCATACACAATCACATAATTGTCATAACAGAATCATACAAAAGACTTAACAATACTGACAATTGCAACAAAGAGACGAAGAAAAGTAACCTGATTCAAATAGATTTGGTGTAGAATTGAAGTTGTTATTCTGGCAATAGGAAACTTTGATTCTTGGATTAATTGTGTTCAATTTTATAAGGATTATTATGGTGGTGTGATTGAGTGAGAGTAGACTAGAAGAGTAGCGAGAGCAAAGGGCGAGCCTTTTATTGTAAAAGTAGTCACAATGTCACAATTTACCATAATTTTACAAGGATTGTTATAGTAGAGCGTTATGTAATACTCCCTCCAAGTCTAATTGTTGGTTCCTATTTCCTTTTTGGTGATAGTTTAGTGTTGGTTCCCCTTTTCTTTTTTGGTAAGTTTTGTGTGGTCCAAATTCAATTTCATGTGGGGTAGGGTGTTTTGTGTGGTCCAAATTCATTTCCTTAATTTTGGTGCCAAAAGAAAGAGAACCAACATTAAGACTTGGAGGTAGTATTTTGATTTATATATATATACATATATATATATTTTTGATATTCTACATGGTATATTGGTATCCCTATGTTTTCCGTATTATATGGTATACCCTTCTTTTTGAGCTAAAAATCTTTGACTATGTATAATTCTTGATTACTAACTTCGAAAACGACAATTTTTTTTTAGTTATGTGAAAAAGCTAATGAGGAGGATGGGTTATTTTTGACCCACAAAGAGGAGGTCGAGGACGAGGAGGCAGTTTCCTGCGATGCTCCGATTCATAAAACTAACCTTGTTTTACAAAGCACTTTGCAGGTCCTAGACGAGCCCATTGTAATAGAGCGGAGTGTCACGGTTCGCTTATTTCAAGCTCCCGTGACGCTTTAGGGATGCTTATGGTAGCTTACATGAAGCATACTAGCATATACGAAGTCTATGCCAGCTCCAGGCAGCTCAACGATAGTTCACTCCAACTCACAACAAGCTCACTCAAGTGTACTCAGCTCACTCTTAGCTCACTCCTACTCAGGGTAGCTCATTATTAGTTAAGGTTAGCTAGGCAAGCCACTATGAAGTTCACAAGTGCACACATGCCAAGGAGATGCGAGTATGCCAAGAGATGTGACCAAGAGCCATGTATTACGTCCCTTGTCCACATACACCCCTTTAAATAACCACTATACATCCCCCCTTGTCATCCTTATCCCCTTATCTCTAATCACCAAATACATCCCCCTTTCCCTATCCATTTTGGCGCCAAAATGCAAGGAGGAACAATTGTTCGTTTGCCCTCTATGTGCCGCCAAGATTGAAAGGGAACGAAGGTCGCAACCCTTTGTTCCATACATTCACTTTGGACGCCTCTCACAAGGAGATTCCTCTCCCTTAGACGCGCCAAACCAAGAGGAACGAGGAGGCACCTATTCGGCCACAACCGCCACATTTAGGCGCCTATAAATAGGAGGCATTAGGCCTCAGTTTTGCATATTCAGTTTTCCCATTTTATACACACATACACAAAATATTCACACCACCTTCTTTGTAATCTTTATTTCCGCATTACAAGCATTGTACAAAATCTTATAAGTTATCAATAATATTCAATCTTTCCGCTGTACTCTTGCACTTTGCTATTTTCTCTTTATATTCTTAAGTGATATCATTTCAAAGGCCTGACTCGCACCAAGTTGTGTGTCTTGGCACGAGTGGCGCACGTATATACCCTACCCGAGGAATTAGGATGTGACACGTGGTATCAGAGCCCGTTTTACGCAAAACCCACGCTACATCTTCGTCAAGGAAAACGTGGTTATCAAAACCAGTGTTCCACAAAATTCACGCTACATCTACATTAAGTAACGTGGTCGTAAGACAAAGGTTCGTATCAGAATCACATCTCAATTACTTCAAGTTATTTTCGATATCACTATTGGAATAATGTCAGGAGCGGATCTAAACCCCACGGCCGAAAAGGCCAAGAATACGAAGGCAACAACCGAGGCACGCTTTGGCAGAATGGAAAGCGATATTGGCGCATGTCAGGAAGCCATGATCCAAGTCGATAAAGGGCTTTCATTCTTGGAAGAAGATAGGCCATATCCCCAATTAACCGAAGCCATTGGTATGATCGACGATCTTGCAAAGATAGTTGACGATTTGAGGGCTGAAGCTGTTTCTCTCCGCATGAGGAGAAATGAGTGGGAGATGGGAACAAACACTCCAAGAGTGAAAGTTCCGGAGCCGCCCAAGTATAGTGGCGAACGGGACTCCAACAAAAATGACAACTTTCAGTGGAGCATGGAACGCTATTTCCAGAACGTCCTTGTAACGGACGAAATGACAAAAATAGGCACTGCAACATTGTACCTAACTGAAGACGCAATATTATGGCGGAGGAGAAGAGAAATCGACATCCAAAGGGATGTATGTTCGATAAGTACATGGGACGAGTTCAAGGCAGATTTCAAAAAGCAATTCTATCCGGAGAATGTCGCAGAACTCGCTTCGAAAAATTTAAGGAATCTGAAACAGTCGGGATCTATTCGAAAGTATGTCAAAAAATTCACTACACTCTTACTCGAGATTGAAGGTATGCTCGAACAACTATCTTTTCTCTACTTCATGGATGGTCTTCACCAATGGGCCGAGCAAGAACTCAAGCGTAGGGGTGTGAAAACCTTGAGTGACGCTATTGTTATTGTTGAGTCACTATACGAGAGTCCGAGTGAACCAAAGAAAGGTTTCTCAAAGAACTAAATTGGGAACGGTGGAGGAAGAAACACTTCAGATCGTTCAAAGCTAGTCAATGGCAGGACTTCATTTGATTCCAAGGACCGAGATAAGGGCAAGTCCAAGGAGAAGTCCAGTGGAGGAAAGGGAACGCCTGATTGTTTCATATGCGGAGGACCGCATTTCATCTGTAAATGCCCAAGTAAGCAGAATTTGAACGCCATGGCCAAGGCGTATGCGGATAAGGATGGGCCCGATGATGAAGCCCAAATGAGGGAACTTTATTTGCTCAACGACATGTCCAAGGAACCAAAGGGGAAGTCTGGAGCACACTGGGACGCTGGTGTACGCAAAAGACCATCGCTTAAGGAGGGTTGTAAGCCTACCAAGGACCATGATCCAATGTTCGTTGAAGCCAGAGTAAATGACACGCCCATTTCCCTCTGCTTGACACTGGTGCGTCTCATAACTTCGTGACCAAGAAAGAATCCACGAGGTTGGGTATTAAGTACGACAAAGGATCCGGCTCTATGAAAGCCGTGAACTCCTCGTCTATACCCATCCATGGAACCGCCCATGGAGTACCAATCCGTGTTGGAGATTGGGAAGGAACGGTGGACTTCACCGTAGTGACTATGGATGACCATGCCTGTGTCTTGGGGATAGAATTCATCTGAGTCGTAACGCCGGTCACATTTGTAGGGAATAAGGCTATTATGATTGAAGGCCGCATATGGGTGCCTTTAGTGTTAAGTACGACACGGAGAGGTACAATCCGTAGTTTGTCAACACTACGAGCGACCGAGATTTCAGGAAGAATGGGACGTTCAAACAAGAATGCTCCCATAGAAGGTTCAACCTCACAAAGAGGGTCGCACTGGACAATCGATTGTCCACAAGAAGAGGGGTCATTTGGAAGCCTCGAATGTGATGACAAGAATGTACCCAAACACGGATGTTTTGTATGTCAAGGATCTCACTATGTACGTGAATGTCCCATAAAGAAGAAACTCTTCAAAATAATTGATCAAAATTGAAGAGAGCAATCGTTACAGAGGACTCGAAATTTGAAGACTCGGGTACAAAGGGAGTTGGGAAAGGCAAGGCCAAAATCGATGAGATACAAGTTGAGGGAAGCAATACCCAACCAACAGATGTCCTAGATGCCATACAATGATAGATCAATGAAGAAGCACCGATTCCCGAGACGCCCATAGAAGTAAGTCATGTCTTACCATTCAATTATCTATGGACGACTCAAGGGAGAGTTCAAAATGTGGAGGCCAAGATATCAATGGATCCAAGCTCGTTACACAATGTGCTTACCATCAAAAGGTTCGCACGAGATTGTATTCGCTATGCCTATGTCAAGACTACCGTCAAACCATAAGGACATTCAAAACATCTGGAATGCCACATGGCCTATGATGTCCCTATCCAACTTGGAGATTGGCAAGGAGTGGCTGACTTTATGATTGGCGACGTCGAAAGCGACAAGGTACTACTTGGTGCTGATTTATTGAGAACAATAGGAACTTGGAAATGGACTCCAAACCTACTCATTCTCAACGTCGAACAACGATCCTTCGGCATCAACGTAGAAGTGGAGATAGTCAAAGACGGATCTCTTGCCGACTTGTCACGACAAGAAGACCGTCCACTTGAGGTTATATTGGGCAAACCTCGAGTGGAGAAACTACAGAAATTCCAAAGAGAAGTGATGAGAATTCCTAAAGCAAGGAAGCCCAAAGAAATGAACGGTTCCCAGCAAGGAAAGAAGCCTAAAGGGAAGGACTTCAAACCAGAAAAGAAGAAGTCCGGGAAGAAGGAAGGACCGAAGAATGGCAAATGTTTCGGGTGCGAGGGTAATCATTTTATACGAGCCTGCCCAATTGCCAAAAGAATCCATGAGTGGACGACAATGCAAGGACAACTGAAAGAACGAAAGAATATGGAATAACCAAGCACAAGTCACATGGATATACAAGTATTGATCCATGGTCCGGGATCAAACACGAACGTAAGAATCAAGAAGAACGAGGAAGACATCCCATGGCAAACCAGCAAAAGGATCGCAAACAAATCCCAATGAATAACCTTAAAGAAGCCTTAGTATTGGTGAAAGGCGTGACCACGGGAAGTTCGACAAAATACTATCTACGGACATGGTTACGCCATACTAGGGATTGACGAGGACGTCAACCTCTCTATTAGGGGAGAATGTCTCAGTTCGCTTATTTGAAGCTCTCGTGACACTTTAAGGATGCTTATGGTAGCTTACATGAAACATACTAGCATATACGAAGTCTATGCAAGCTCCAGGCAACTCAACTATAGTTCACTCTAGCTCACAACATGTTCGCTCAAGTGTACTCGGCTCACACTTAGCTCACTCCTACTCGGGGTTGCTCATTACTAGTTGAGGTTAGCTGGGCAAGCCACTATGGAGTTCACAAGTGCACACATGCCAAGGAGATGCGAGTATGCCAAGAGATGTGACCAAGGGCCATGTATTAAGTCCTTGTCCACATACACCCCCCTTAAATAACCACCATACATCCCCCCTTGTCATCCTTATCCCTTTATCTCTAATCACCAAATAAATCCCCCTTTCCCTATCCATTTTGGCGCCAAAATGCAAGGAGGAATAATTGTTCGTTTTCCCTCTATGTTCCGCCAAGATTGAAGGGGAACGAAGGTCGCAACCCTTCGTTCTATACATTCACTTTGGACTCCTCTCACAAGGAGATTCCTCTCCCTTATACGCGCCAAACTAAGAGGAACGAGGAGGCACCTATTCGACCACAACCGCCACATTTAGGCGCTTATAAATAGGAGGCATTAGGCCTCATTTTTGCATATTCAGTTTTCCCATTTTATACACACACACACACACACACACGAAATATTCACACAACCTTCGATATTGTAATCTTTATTTCCGCATTACAAGCATTGTACAACTCTTGTAAGTTATCAATAATATTCAATCTTTCCGCTGCACTCTTTTACTTTGCTATTTTCTCTCTATATTCTCGAGTGATATTATTTCAAAGGCCTGACTCGCACCAAGTTGTGTGTCTTAGCACGAGTGGCGCACGTCTATTCCCTACCCGAGGAATTAGGACGTGACAGGAGGGATCAAATATTTTGCACAAAGTGTCATGTCGGAAATAAGTGGTGTAGTCTAATTATCGATGGCGGGACCTTTTGAAACGTGGCTTCCTCAGAGATGGTGTAAAAGCTCGCGTTAGCTACTACGGTCTATCCTAGGACTTATACTTTCCACCAGCTCGACGACGGGAACAAGGTCAAAGTTACTAAGGAAGAAAAGGTTGGATTTTATATGGGTCCGCACCAAGATGAAGTATTGTGTAATGTGATACTCATAGATGCATATCACATTTTATTGGGCCGACCATGGCAATTCGATCGGGATGTTATACATAAGGGAACAAGTAATGAATATCTTCATATGTCAATGGGGAAGAAAATTGTGTTACGTCCTATGTCACCATAAACGATTCGTTCAATGCATTCCACCCGGGACAAGAAGCTCAATCTATTCGTGCTTTCTAGTGCACGAGATGTCGAGCAAGAGATCAACCGGCGAGGAGAGTGTGTATTTGCTTTAGTATATTAAAGGGGTTTTATGACACCTCAGGTACAGCCAAGGACGAAATAAAAGATGATAATTTGAAAGGTTTATTAGAGGAATTTAGTGACGTAAGTATTTCCTAATGACTTAACTCCTAGACTTCCGCCCATTTGAGGCATTGAACATCAAGTGGATTTAATTCCATGAGAGTCCTTTCCAAATAAAGATGCTTATGGTTACAATCCGGAAGAGACTAAAGAATTGCAATGTCAGATTGAGTAATTAATGGAATGGGGTTACGTTCGCGAAAGTTTGAGCCCATGTGTCGTTTTAGCACCATTGGTGCCAAGGAAAGACGGAACTTGGAGGATGTGTATAGATAGTCGAGTTTTTAATAATATTACTATCAAATACCCCTTTCCAATTCCAAGATTGGATGACATGTTAGACAAACTACACGAGTCCAAGGTGTTTCCAAAAATTGACTTGCGAAGCGGATATCATCAAATTCAGATGACAGAAGGAGATAAGTGGAATACCGCTTTCAAGACAAAGCATGGGTTATATGAATGGTTAGTAATGCCTTTCGCCCTTACTAACGCTCCAAGCACTTTCATGAGACTAATGAATGAGGTAGTGAAATCGTGTGGGAAAATTTGTAGTTGTTTATTAAGATGATATATTAATCTATAACAAGAGCTTAGACAACCTTCTCATCCATCTTAGACGGGTGTTCGAAGTGCTACGAGAAAATCAATTGTATGGAAAGATGAAAAATGCTCTTTCTTGGTTGATGTAGTGGTTTTTCTCGGGTATGTAGTGTCCAAAGACGGGGTCTCAGTTGAAAAACCAAAATTTAAGCCATAGGTACTTTACCCACGCTCAAATAAATCACTGGGGTTTGCGCATTCCATTGTGTAGCTCGTTTTATCGACGCTTTATGATTAGACCATTTTATACATGTTTATATCCCCTATATTAGCTCGGTTTT
>VHZZ01000546.1:74014-100903 GCA_009801015.1 Silene noctiflora | reverse complement strand
AACTTTGATTATTAGAATGAAAATGTAAAACTAATAACTAAATTATAACTAAATAGCAAAATGAAATAGAATAACTAAATAAACTAACTATGAAAGCAATAATGAAATACTAGAAAAAAATGAATTACCAAATGGAAATAAAAATAAGAAACTTGAACTTGAACTTGAATTAAACTTAGAACCAAAATATTGTATGATTACAAATGTAAACTAATGACTTAAAGAAACACAAGTGAAAATTAGAGAGAAAATGATAGAGTGTATGTAAGAATATATGAAGTGTAGTGTGGTGTGTCCAAGAGGTCGGGGCTAAGGCTATTTATATAGTAGTTCACCAAGTGAAACGTAAAGAATCTTAAGAAATTAAATAGGGGCGTCCTCGATCGGGGACATGCCACCCCGATCGGGGTTGGGTGTATCCAGGTATATGGCCTTAAATGACTATAGTTAATGCTCGATGGGATCCTTTTTCGTCCTAACTCCCCTTTAATCCTCCGATTAAATGCCTTGTGTGGAATGTGTAGAATCTAATAATAAGGGATCCTATGTTAGATTTTTCCACATTATTTCTTGGATATTAATCTTGAGCTTTGATTTTCATTTGTTTACACTTTGCCATATTCTTGCATTTTGGGCCTTTTTTTCATCATTTCATCATTTCTTCTATGACTTGAGCTTGCATGGCCATGCATAATCCAATCCAACTTCCACTTAGCTTCTTGTTCTCGATATTTGCTCTTTTTGTCGGGATTTAGCTAATAAAAGCTATATTTCMTACAAAACACGTTAAACGCATGCAAAACAACCAGAACAAGATATTTGCTCAAATAAACACTAATAAAAGTGCAAATAGCATATAAAACCGAGCTAAAATATGGGGTAAAATCATATATAAAATAGACTTATCAAGGATGCACTCACCGAGACCCTTAAGAGGTTCGGGAAGTAGAAGGAGACGGGGGTAGACTTTGCTAAAATGAGTACTACCATAACTCGCTTTAACCCCACAACCTACTTAGGTACGGGCGAGCCAATCTTGCATGACAACTGGCATCGGGAGATGGAGAATATCCTCGGGGTGGTGCATTGCCCAGAGAAGTTCAAGGTGGAACGGACTACGTTCTACCTTAGAGAATCGGCTGGGGAATGGTGGGATAAGGTGAAGGAGGGTTCACTAGAGAGTTGCCTGAAGCAAGGTGAGACCGCAATCTCGTGGTCTGAGTTTAAGAGGGCTATGAGGAATGAGTTTGTTCCGTAGCATATTCGTAGTAAGCTGAGGGATGAGTTCGATTCTTTTGTGATGAGATAGGGTATGTCAGTGACCGATTACTATCATAAGTTTAATGAGAAGTCTAGGTATGCTGAGGATATGGGGTTGACACTGATCAACTTGGCGCTGCTGTTTGAGAAGGGGTTGACTTATAAGATCATGGAGAAGCTGCCGACGGGGACTCTTTCGGATGTGAAAGAGGTTTATGAGAGGGCTGGGAGAGCTGAGAGATTGGTCAAGCTTGCCAAGGAAACTAGGGAGAAAGGCTCGGAAAAGAGGAAGGCTGAGAGTGAGGGTGGTGGCCATGCTAGCTTCAAGCGGGGCAACCACAATCAGCCTAAGGCTTATTCGTCGGGGTCAGGGTTCAATTGAGGTCGTGGTGGCCGCAGCAGTGGTCCTAACTGGAGTATCCCATGCTTCAACTGTGGTGGTGCTGGCCACAAGAGACATGAGTGTACTAGTGCACCTGGAAGGGGCTTTCAGAGGCAGTCTCAGGGGAGTTTTTCTTAGGCTCAGAGTTATGCAAGCAACCGGCCAGCTGAGTCATGGAGCAACCAGGGTGGTCAGAGTCATAATGGCGGTTACAACCGCAATGGTTATATACAACCAAATAATAGTAACTGAAGAAAATACTCCGTAACGATTTAATCGATAGTTTCTAAAACCGAATACAACCAAGTTATGATTCATGATTTAAAAGATATGCTAATGATAATTTTGAGAGATGTAATGATTAAAATGTGTAATAAATTATTATTTTAACATTTCTAATTTAAGGCTTAAATTTTACTTCAATAAATCTATAACATTGCATACGCGGTACCGTAAAAATAACACAAGTTCTCATTTCAAACGGTGTGTTTTATCTGAAAGTTACCACATTTGACCATAAAAACGGTCATATAAAGTTCGTCTGAAGCCTTCGACCGTCTAAAGGTAGACCTTGTGTAGAAATAAATTACACTTCAAAGTGGAGAAAAAGAACTTACGTCGGATGTATTACCTCATATACTTTATTTGTTTTTGAGCATATATGTATTTTTTCTGAGCTTATTATCTCAAACTTTATTTGTTTTTGAGCATATGTGTATTTTTTTGAGCTTATGAAAGTTTATATGTTATATTTTAATTTTTTTTCTCCTCAAAACTCAAATTTAACTAAGTTTATATGTAATGTTTTTAAGTTTTATTGTAACTTTTTGAGCTAATTGTCTAAATAAATGAACTCAGAAACTTTATAGTAAAACTCATAATTTTTAAATAATACTCAAAAACTTTATTATAATGCTAAAAAAACTATAAAATTGGTGGTACAAAAATTCTCATTGAAAACGGGCACTATTCGTCATAAGCTGAAGACGGATAATGCCCCTCTCACAATATACAAGTGACACTATCCATGGGATGCTCCATTTCTCCCCCACTTGCCTTATTGTGAGAGGACACTATCCATCTTCAGCTTGTAACAGATATTGTTCGTCACAAACAAGACGCTTTGTTGATGGTAATTCATCGGATGTATAATCTATTCAAAGTGACTTGTTTGTTAGTGAGATGGCTAAGGTCGCAGTCAACTGCTAAAAACAAAACGGCAAGGCTACGCTAGGTAGCACCAAAACGGACACGGACACTGACACGGACACGTGACACGGTATCCCATAAAATTTAGGACATGGGACACGTTATTTAAATTTAATAAAATATATATTTATAGTTAAAATTAACGTATCATCTTATTTTTGTAAATGTAWTTGATATTAAATTTAAATAATTGAACCTAAAATTTGACTTTGACTATAACTTATTCTCATTTCTCAAACAAACCTGTCTTCTAATCAATCTTTTTCAGTCTTTCGACATCTCATTCCTCATTTATTGGTATCCGACACATTTAGACGTATCTGACGTATGTCCGACACGGTATCAAACACGGGACGGCTGATTAGGAGGAGTGTTCATACTATCTAGATTCTAGAGACTGCGAAAGAAATCGAAAGAATTTAATTTACGAGAAATTAACTTCTCCACTTCATCGGCGATTAATAATAAATCCACTAAGTAATTTCGCCGTTATACATCATACAGATCTCCGGCATTAACTTCATTTGTTGGCCGGTCAGTTTTTCTTCTATCCTTTCATTACTTAGATCGTCATTTTTTTTTTCTCTTTAATTAGGTTTGTATTACAGTTTGGTGAAATGATGAAATTATTGTTGTTGAAATTGCAAAAATGCAGGAGATTTTACGGACGATATTTCGATCGAATATTTGAGGTATGGTTTTTAATTGTGAAATGATCTTGATGATTAGCTAAGGTTGAATTATAGCTTTTTCTGTTGAAATTTGAGTTGATTCCATGCGTGATTCGGTTGTATAATGAAATTCGCAGATTAGATTGTGTGATTTGTGAGATTTGAAGATTGATTGACGTTTTCATCAGTTGATACCGTGAAAATGATGTCGTTCGAGATGAATGATCGAAAAAGTGAGCAACACTGATCTTTTTTCTCATGTTTAATAGTTTCATTGATTGATGAATAACCTTGGAAAGTAGTTGAATCTCGTATTAGATTTCCAAGATGAGTAGTAAAAGCTTCATTGAATCGTTTTTGATGCAATTTTGATGCCTTGCTATATTGGATTTTGATGGTGAGCTAGTGTTTTAGTGTTAATTTGTTTGTGAAGTTATATGTTCATTCGATGATTGATGGCCGGCTGTCGTTTCGAATTGTTTGGCTGATGCTCAAGGGAAGTATTCAGAAATGCATTTTAATGCAGCTATGATGTCTTGCTATATGTATGCGATTGCGAGTAGAAATGGTCTGGAAGTATGCAGAGATGTGATTTATGTGTGATAGTTACGGAAGCCCTAATTAGTGAATGCGGTTTGTTTATGTACTATGTCATTCGGAGAATCAGAGGGATTGTATGTTAGCTCGCGTGGTTCTAGTGCAAAGTAGTTTTGTTTATAGTTGAAAAATAATTTGGATTTATTTTCTGTTTAGGTTCATGAAAATGTATAACTTGGCTGTAGTTTTATTGTTGTGTATTCCCTCCTTTCAAGTAATTTTCATACGCTTGAAAGGAGGGAGTACAAGCTTGTGGACTAAGACCAGGTGCAACCTTTAGCATAAGTGAGTATCTATCTACTCACTATGAATTTTGTATATGTTAAATTTTATTTAGAAATTTCTGATGCTTTTGAGTATTTAAGTCGTTACTTAGGTTATCTTAGAATTGAGAAATATAGTATTGCCCTTCATCTTTTTGCAGCCCTATATGATTACTGGTAGAACTGATAAGTTTGTTGCAATAAGAATGGTCTAGAATGTAATAGCCTTATTGGTATTATGTCCTTATGTCTGGTCTGTGATTATCGTGCTGTATTTTTAATTTTGTACCACACGTGGTGTGACAATTAGCCCCATTGTCCTTCAGATTTCATTTAATCGCGTGTTTCTGTTGCTGTCTCATCTTAGAAATGTATGTCGTACTGTTGGATTATTCATGCACAGTGATCCCTGGCTCTTGATATTTGTTTCATAATTCATATCATTTGTAGTCTTATAAATTCTTAATGCGTTATTATACAGTTTTAGTTTTCCTGCCAAAAATCTATGACAACCAACTTTTCATCTTTAGGTGTTATAAAGCTAAGATCACTTCCTTTTAAATGTATATGTTGACATTCGTGATCTAGACTAGCCGAGCATGACACGTTCAATTTTGTGAAGCTTTATTGAGGATGAAGTACTGATGCTTAAAGCTGTGGCCAACAGTTTTTTTTTTTTTTTTTTTTGGAAATTAAACTTCTGATTATGTTGCCTGCATTTTGGGGTTCTCTAGTACAAATATAATAGTCACTCTTATGTCATGTAAGGTCAACGAAATTTGCAATTGCGTGACTTGTGTTTGTACGAGTGGTAATATGCAGGCTTTGCTGCATGATGTAAGTCCATGATATTAGTTGTTGTGTCTGTACAAGTCACAATATTGCTGTTGTGACTTTGAGTTTATGCCTTGAATACTGAAACATTTTACTATTCATAGAATCTTAAAGTGATTTTGCTAACATATTATCAATATTTCTAACTGTTGTTTTTACTGCTGTTATCTGGAATGGATCAGAGATCGGTCTGGGTTTGACCGGATTTGGCGTCTTCTTCACATTCCTTGGTGTCGTTTTCTTGTTTGACAAAGGTTTACTTGCGATGGGAAATGTAGGTATCTTTCGTCTATTGTAATTCTTGTCTTCCCTCTCTCATTACGCCGTTTGCATTCTGTCTCACAAATCTTTTGTCTTTGTGCATTATTTTTATAGATCCTTTTTTTGTCTGGGTTGGCATTGACAATTGGGTTGAAGTCCACCATGCAGTTTTTCATGAAACCGCAAAATTATAAGGTAGCATTATATCTCTTCTTTTTGTCCCTTTCATTTACTGTTTCTTCTCCTTTGTGAATTGTCAGGAGTTCAAATGTTCCTCTTCCTTGTTAATCTTGAGCAGGGTACAATATCCTTTGGTGTTGGATTCTTCTTTGTTCTGATAGGGTGGCCGATATTAGGAATGATATTGGAATCATATGGCTTCCTCGTACTCTTCAGGTTACCTCTTTTCCCTTCAATAATTTGCTTATAATCATTTTGCTTGTTGCTGACTAGTGGTGTTCTGCACAGTGGCTTTTGGCCTACATTGGCAGTTTTTGTGCAAAGGATTCCTGTTCTTGGTTGGATATTACAACACCCATTCTTCAGATCTGTAAGACGCTTGTCTTCATTTCTTTTATGATCACTATGATATTTTTCGTTTCAAGTTCACCCTTTATGTGCTATTCAGAGTTTGCACTTGATAAATACTACTCCGTAGTAATATACCTATGCCTGTAGCATTAATTGTGGGTAGGGTAAATTTTAATTAATGTTTAGGGGGCGTTTGGTTCATCTAAGTGAATGAAATCAAGAAAGGGAAAGAGGGTAAAAAAAATGGAATTACCCAAATTTACCTTGTTGTGTGGTTAACAACCACCCATTTCCACCATCAGTAGCCAAGACGACATCCACCTCTCACCCTCTACAGCCGCCAGACATCAGCGACACTCCTACCGACGCTCCACCCACCCCACTACCGTACACCCCACCACCTTAAACACGACCTAAAAGCCTTGAAAAAACATCCCCACCACTGCTATTCTCTCCACTGCCCCTAAAAACACCATATCTGGGGAAGTGAACTTCGGTGATGGGGGAGAGTATTTCGGGACTTTAGGGATTTTTTTTATGGTGGGGGTTTCGTTTGAGGGGTGGGGTTGTGGGGCAGGAGAGGCGTCGGCGCTGGTAGCCTGGAGGTGTCGCCAGTCGCAGGGTGGTGGTAGTGAGTGATGCAAGGTGGTAACGGGGTTATTGGTGGTGGTAGCGGTCGCGGTGGTGGTGGATGTTGAAGGTTGGGACGGGGAGGCAGTAGGTGGTGATAGTGGGCGACGACGTCGTCGCTCTGGTGGTGGTGGTCACAAGTGTGGTGGCAGTGACATTGGTTGAAGAGTGAGGTGGTGGATGGGTCATAGGGTAAGAGAATCCCATTCGTTAGAGGAGGGTGAGGGGTAACAAGTTAGAGGAGTTTGTGGGTAAAAGATGGGAAAGGGAATGACTGTAGACATTTTACCTTGTCGTGTTCATTGACATTACCTCATCACAAATTTTTGTATGAGACATCCTCAGTGATTTAATTATCATGAGGTTGATCCATATCATGGGAAGTTATTTCTTGATTTCAGTTTTGAGTAGGTTAATGGGTTATTCAGCTATTGGATGCGGAGCTTAGTTATTTGGGTTGCTCTCACATTGTACTTGTATGAGGCCCTCCCTCATGAGACTGGTTGTTACCCCAAAGCCTTTGTATTTCCAGGAATACTTATTTTTCAAGTGCCCTGTCCTGTAATTAATGAGGCTCATGTTAGACTACACCACAATCTGGAGAATTGCTCAACAATGAAGCGTTTTTAAGTGTGTAGAACTGATTCAATACGAAAACAGATGTCTTATATGCTTATTGAGTCGTGGACATAAATTTGACGTGTCATTTGTTTTTTTGTGAATTAACCAGTTAGCTATGACTTGTATCTGAAAATTTTTCGTTTCTTTGACATGCAGTTGATTGACCGATATCGTGGGAAGCGGGTTCCTGTTTGAGTAAATCATAGGTAGGGCCAACTTTAAGTGCACTTATACGCGTTTGGCACAAGTAATCTCTTGAAAACCTCTATATGATGGCACTGTAGGCTCCCTAGTTCATGACGACTTTACTTCCTGCTCCCGAATTTTTGCCATTCTTAAGCTGCCAGTCGCTATCTCCTCTTGTGATTGATGAAAGGTTTGTAGAAAACTTCTGTTGTTCTACTGGGTATTAGGGCATGTCAAAACTAGTACATAGATTATCGCCAAATGTTATAAAATTGAAAAATTTGAGTTAATTAGATTGTTACAAGCTTAGTCAATTGTTTCATGACTTGATCGATGTTGAATTACATTGTAGGATGAACACATTTGCACTCAGATTAATGTTTAATGGTCCCTTTCTGTTAGTATCTGAAATGCTTGGATTAGGATCGCTTGACATATTGCATCATAATGCATTAATGCCACCAAACTTTTGCCAGGAGAATTTAGATGGGTTTCAGTTTTTTGTTGACTGTTGCTTTTTACCAGTCGAGTTGCAAAGTTTGGCTGCCTTAGTTCGAATGGGTCACAAAATATGTAATTTGGAATGAGTTTTCACCATTCGGTATGGCTTGAAACAACTCTTGTGAAGTGAAATTGTTTCATATGCCTGACCTGGACAACTCGTTGCATAATGCTGAACCCAGAATCACCTGAATTCTAATCGACTCATACATCTGGTATTAGTGCATCTAAAACTATGGTAGTGGCTTTGAAGACAGGATCTCGAAACCAATCCGGATTACTTGTTTATCAGGTCTATTTACAAACACAAATTCTGATTTGCTATGAGAAAGCAAACAGAAGTCCAGCACTGTTAGTTACAAGCGGCCTACTGTTTACAAATCACGTGTGCAATATTACAAGCATAAATTTGGTTGTTCAACCAACAGTCCAAAATCAATTTTGGCCACAAATCAGGAAAGTTATAAAGCAACATCAATAATTCAATACTACTGAGTACTGACTCACTGATTACTCAGAATTCCATGTTCAACCTACATTTTCCTTGTTGATGATTGACACATTAATCACGTGTGTACAAGATCACAACTCACAACCACACATGTAATCTCTCTTTCCCAAGTTACTTGTATACATATCAAAATTACTTTGGATAGTGTTTCCGATAATAAACACTTGGACATGATTCGAATGACCCAACATGAATGGCGATCCAATCAGTGAATGACCCAAACACTGCTAAACCGGAATGAAATGACGAATGTGAAAATTAACCAAATGAAAACAATTTCATGAAGCTTATCTACCCAGTACCCACACATCCCAAAATAAGCCGGAAAAAAAAAAAAGAAAAGAAATAAAAAGTAATAACCCAACTAAAATCGGCTCGACCTAAAAAAGACCGAGCCGGTTAATGTTAGCACGTACACTTGGAAGAATATTACGAGTACCCTTTATAAATGGACACTTGTAATAACCCAGACACTTTGATCATTTCATAAGCATTTTCCACTGTCTGCTTCACACAATCGCTGCAATCTTCCTGGTACTCTCTCTCTCTCTCTCTCTCTCTCTCTCTCCTATTACTGTTGTTGACATTTTTTTGATGGTTTACAGTTTATCGTTTGCCGGAGTAGTTGAATTTCGTTATTAGATTCTTGTACTTAGGTTTGATCATGAACCCTACTGATTAATCAAGACACACTCCCTGTCTAGTTACATGGGAATTAGTAGCATAATCAGGGTTAGCAAAGCCATGGATAATTGAATAACTTTTAGTTAAAATTCTCGATTTTGTTCAGGGGTACTATATTGTGTTAGTTGTCCGCCCTCCAAATTTCCGGTCTAGTTTTAACTCTCCGACTTTGAATTCTGGCTCCGCCACTAATGGGAATGTTGAATGTTTAAATGGATTTTCGTCTTTTTTATTTCTTTTGGTGTGTGAATGTTGAGTGTTGGGGAATAACTGTGAGGTGTGACCTAAATATAGGATCGAGAGCATATTAGGGAGTTTTGCTATTGTAGACTTAAATGGAGAACAAAATAAGTGCTCTTTGTTTTTTTTTGTTACATGCTCTTGTGGCATTAGGGACTTCTACCATAGGCTTCATCTTAATTTGGTAATTTATGTTTGTATGCTGTAAGTCTGATATGTCAATGATCGTGGACATCACTTTTTGTTTGACATTTTGTTAAATCCTGGTGAGAAATAGGTGATAGGAGCGTTTGGGTAGCCTTCTTTCTTGATCGAATGGTGTATCTAATCGTTTTGCTGCAGTGCCCTTCTTTGTTGTTATACTTTATAAAGTATTGTTGTCAATTTGTTAAATTAGCGCATTCTTTCAAGAGGACTCTAGTTCTTAACTTGAATTACCAAATATGGGTTGCCTCTGTATAGAGTATTTTTTTTCTTATTATATATTTCGTACAACAGACAGTTTGCAACAACTTGAAATGGCCGAGGGTGAAGCTGCTGCTGCTCACAATGCTGAATTGCTAGAATGGCCCCAAAAGGACAAGAGAAGGTTCCTGCATGCTGTGTACCGTGTTGGCAATCTCGATGAAACCATTAAGTAATGCACTGCAGCTTGCTAACAGTATTGATTTATGATGTCCACTGGACACAAATACTTATAATGAGAATTTAGATGGTCTCACATGTGAGACCAACCATTAACTCTATAATTGAATAAAGAATACATAAGGATTTGGAGGTTCTCACATTTAAGACAATTTTTCATAGAGGACTCATTGCTAAAGGGATTGGGGGCACTTATCTGTTTCTTTTCACAATATTCATCTAGGTTCTACACCGAGTGTTTTGGGATGAAGCTTCTGAGGAAGCGGGATATTCCAGAGGAGAAATATACAAATGCATTTCTCGGGTTTGGCCCAGAAGAGTCAAATTTCGTCGTGGAGTTGACATACAGTGAGTAATCTATTCAAGGATAGGTCTTTAGCATTTAGTGTTTCTAATATCTGGTAGTTATTTCTAGTTTTACTTTGAACCATCATGTAGTTGACAATTTACACTTCTCATTCTTCCAGTAGTTAGTGTCTATGCTCGATACTCGGATCTATCACTCTGCAGGTTTGTGATGTCCCACATCTTCCGGTCTCGTAAGAAGAGGCTAAGGATCCTATAATCGTTGTAAATTAGAACTGTATGATATATGTGAACGTTTGCCTAAGTGTAGATTCTGTTTTTAGGTGAAATTATGTACTTGAAAATGTATGTTGCAATTTTTGTAATAAAGATTATGAGCTTAGCCGATAACCAAATTATTTAGAGGAAATTATTGAAGACAATGGTGGTAGGAAAACGTCAGTCATGATTGGACATGTCTTCTAGCTGCGTTATGCATTTGCTTTCGTTTGGATACTTGTTTGTTGAGAGTTCTCCATGCTGGGTTTTACAAGATGTTTGTCACTTTCTACCACTGCACATTTTAGGGAATTGGCTGTTGGATTTATGTAATTGTGCGCTAAGTACCTAAATTCTCAATGCGACCCAGTGTAAATCAAAAGTTTACATTTGTTGTATTGCTGTTGCCAAAGATTTAAACTTCTACAAGTACAATGGTAGGAAGAATGAAAAAGTTGTACTCTTCCACTATCATATCATTGCAACATTATAGCTAGATTTTGAGAGTTTGAGCCAATTGAGAGTGAGTGCGGGCATGGTGGTGGAGGTTGTATGAACTGAATTCAGTATCATTGTTTAATGAGCATTCTTCCTCTTATTTCATTTCAGATTACGGGGTGGACAGTTATGATATTGGGACAGGATTCGGACATTTTGCAATTGCAACCCCGGATGTAAGTGACACTTTACCGATGAAGGATTTGAGTGAATTTTACAAATTTCACTCACGGGCTTTTTTTTTTTTTTTTTTTTTTGGGTTTACTTCAGGTTTACAAATTGGTTGAGGACATAAAAGCTAAGGGTGGTACCGTCACTCGAGAGCCTGGCCCTGTGAAAGGGGGATCAACTGTGATTGCATTTGTTAAGGATCCCACTGGTTACCTATTTGAGATCATTGAGAGAAGTTCAACTCCGGAACCTCTTTGTCAAGTAATGCTCCGTGTTGGTGATTTAGAGCGCTCTATCAAGTTCTATGAGAAGGTATTGAAATTTTGATTGGTGATGAAGTTGCTTTACTCGTGATTTGATGTTGAAACAAATTGCCGCTGGCATACTGATCGTCTGTGGTTTCCCTTTCCTGTGAACTGACCCAACTTTCATTTTCATTGCTTTTGAAAGACAACTTACTATATACTGTGGTTTTGCTTGTGTGCTCCATGTTTCGGTGAATGGGCAATGGCCATAGTATTAAATCTCGGTATCCAAACCAAATTGTAAATATTTTGAAACTTACGGTGGACAAATGCCAATTTCAAAGTCTCAAATGTAGATTTATTACCATGAAGGTATTAAGTAGGTGGAAATAGTATGTTTTTCATTCAGAAATCATAATTTTTATGATGTTGACAGTGACGGATGGCATTCACAATTCCCTTTGAAGTAAAATAGATGTAGTTTTCTTAAATACCTTCCACTTTGGTTATTTAGAAAGGAATGTGTGACAGATTGACAGTATGTTTATTCTCTGAAGAACTTGTGGCTGGTTTAATGTTATTTTCCCCCCTTTTCCTCCTCGTCCTCACCTTATAACTGCATGCAATTATGGTTGCGACTTGCTACATCATCTGTTTTTTTTCTCATTAAGCATGGCATTAGTGGTGTACAAGGAAATATGCCACTATGTAACTATGCAAGTTAAGAGCCTCCCTTAATGTCTTCGCTAGATAATCTGTCAGAAAACAGAAAACTATTTCCAATTTTTTGCATCTGCTTTTATTAATTCTCTAATTTGACTTTGGGGGTCTGTCACAGACTCTCAGTCATTCTTGACCATTTTTTTTATTTCAAAAACTTGTAGAGATATAATGTAAAATGTGTTGTGTTTATTAGAACAACTATTTTAACACTATCATTTTTATAATGCGGTAACTACAGTGTTAAGTATTGTGAGTTTGTGAAAAAATATTGCTCAAAATTGACATTGATGGACTGTTAAAGTCTTGAACATTATAAATGGGTGGACTGGAGGAAATATGTTGAGCCGTTCTGGCCAAAACTTGTGAGCAGAACTAGTTGTTCTTGTGTTCCTGCTGTGGTGTGGGAATCTTTGCCAATAGAAAATGTTCTAGTATCATTTAGCTGAAGTCCTAATTATAACAGCGAGCAGAGACAGACAGCGTTTATTTCTTCGATTGTTAAGGCGGATGTAAATGAATAATCCACTATCAGTTTTGTGGAAGTTTCCAGAATTATGTGTTAAACGGATTGTTAATTGTCTTTCTTATGAGGATAAAGATTCGGTTATTATCCTGTACTAAATTAAGATGGTGTTTGCTTAGCAATTCGATGTACGGAGCATATGTTTGTTTCTTCAACTAATATGTTGTTTTATATTCAGACCTTTTATTTCCACTTTAATACTTTCTATACTGTCCAGAATATATATGCTTAAGTCACGTTTGAGTATTTGATGAACAATCTTTGAAAAGCTCTCCACATTTTTATGGCACTCTTTTTCACATTTTCATTAAATTTTATTTCCACATTTTATCTTTTTTTTTCCTCTTCTACTGTTCACATTTTTTTTTACCTTTTTTCTCTTTATGGCTTAATGATACTGTCATTTCTTTGGTTTTCATAGTTGTTTCTTATTTATGGTTTCAAACAATGATTCAGGTTAGTTGGTTGAGGTCTATATGAGAAATACTTGTTAGCTATATGAAGTATTTGTTGTTTGCTATATGAAGTATTTTATTGCGTCTCATATGTGCAGGCCTTGGGGATGAAGGTCGTGAAGAAAGTTGATAGGCCAGAACAAAAGGTACTCAGACCTTATCTCTCATGTGTAACTCCTAATCATAAAGCTTTTGAGGCATCATTCATTTAATTTTTAATAATCGTGCAGTACTCCATAGCCATGATGGGATATGCCCCTGAACCAGAGACAACTGTTTTGGAGCTGACCTACAATTATGGTGTAACTGAGTACACTAAAGGAACTGCATATGCTCAGGTATGTATGAACTTTCAATCGTTTTGACTATATTCATTTTCTTTGATGTTATATCTGATGGTGTAGAACTGGCTTATACTTTTCAGTGGAACCAATGACATTATTATTTGGCTATAGATTATCATAGGAACAAAGCGAAGTGACTCATTAAACTGGGGGCACTTTATTATATTTATTATAAACTGACAATCTTACGTAATTTTCATAAGAGTTAAACGACCTCCTTTATGTTGACACATAGGTAAGGTAACCTTTTGTAAGGTTGTGAACATACCCCTCTTTAACCGTGCCATTAACAGAAACCCTAGTACTAGTAGTATTAGTAGTAGTAGTTGTTATTGTTGTTTAATATTGACAAGTCAATGAATGTGTGATTGTTGTAGATTGCCATTAGTACTGATGATGTCTATAAGAGTGGGGAGGTTGTCAATTTGGTTAATCAAGAGCTTGGAGGAAAGATTACTCGTCAAGCTGGTCCTCTTCCTGGGCTCGGCACTAAGATCGTCGCTTTTCTGGACCCAGATGGTTGGAAGACTGTAAGTATCCTGTTSTTGTTTTGTTGAAGCATATATAGAGGATTAGTTAAGAATAAAGGGAAATAGGTTCATAGTCAAGTACGTAATAATTACATAAAACGAGAGTAATCTATGAGAAATCTGTTGTTACAATTATCCCATTTATCCCCACTGGACACTGCACCCCTAAAAAGTTAAACTGAAAAGAGAAAATTTCTTAGATCTGTAACATCATAAAGCATTTGTTACCGTTGCAGATTTTTTTTTTTTTTTTTGATAATCTTTAGAAAACACGATGGCTGGAAAAATGTCTCGTATTCGCCCTCAGTATAACACCATTTTAAACTGAGGTTTTGAGGGGTGGTTTTTCTACATATATTATAATATATTATATTTGTCAATACATTTAATTGGAAATTTTCATGTGTATTTTGAGTGAATGATAGATTGTATTATCATGCTCAAAAAGTAAATACTCGGTATATATCAATTTCAAGCTCTGGCGATTTTAAACATTTCATGCTTGGATCTATCAAGGTTTTCATATGGGAAGAAGTAATATGCGGGTCTATATGAAAATGCAGGTTCTTGTCGACAACGAAGATTTCCTCAAAGAGTTGCAGTGATTGGAATAAGTATCCTATCAGTTGCCCGTGGTTCATCAGCTTTTGCTTAAATAAATGAATCACTATCTGTAATGAGACCTTTAATGAGAAAGTTGGATGAGAAATCTTCTACTATTTGAGTATGTATGAGACTATAATCAACAGTTTCTATTCCAGGAGAATTTCGACTTTTATTCCACTTGATAAATAAGTCTTTTTGTCCTAGTATTTTGGTAGTCTGCAATGAGAATCCGCACCCACTACTTTGGTAGTCTGCAATCGGTATATAATGGTAGTTTTGATAAAGCAGAAATAAAAATGTGACTAAAACGCCACCATATTTATTGCAGCGACTGAGAAGACGACATTGACACAACAATAATCTGCATAAATTCATCCGGTTTCAAATAGTACTCTGAAATATACACTTTTCAACAAAATAGACAGAGCACTTGAGAATGACACCAGAAGGGGGAAAAAAGGTTTGTATGAACATCCTATTTTTACATCTGAAAAAAAAAAAGGCAATGTGTTGACCCATCGAAGGGGAGATCTGACTAAAAGAATAGTGAAGAAGGAAGACGAAAAAAACAAGTAGGCTACTCGAGCTTTAGATTCTGTAAAAATGGGTTCAGCGAAATGCTGAGTGGCTTCAATAAATGTAGCTTATGTACGAGGATGCCCGAGTCTTGACTCGTCAATTCAGCGATGTATCCATCGGATAACAGCCGAGGACACGAATAAAGCTAGCAAACTCCTGCAAAATTTTATACATAATAATCACATATCCCACCGCTTGAGAAAAGTAGCTGAGACTAGTAACGGAAATTGGATGCAAGCACCCTCAATGCAGTAACAGAATCAATCACACACATTCAAAAAGGCAGTCGTCAATATAAAACTACTTATGCAGGCAGAGAGAGCCATTTTTGGTCAGAGGTTAATCAGGAAAACCCACAGTGGAGCCCTCATACATGATAGGCAGGAATGCTCACTAGTTCACCATAGGTCCACGGGTATTGATGTTACACTAGTTTTGAATTTGGCCCTCCTTTATCAAAATCTTATGTACTCCAGGAATCTCATTCATTTGTTTATATTTGTTTTTGAATTTGGTTTTCGAATACTGGCAAGGTCCATCAGGCGTGGGTACAACTCACAACACAAATGACATTAGTCGTTTTAATACACAAAACATAACTAAAAAGGGAACACACAAATGGCTCCCACCGAAAAAAAGGAACATGTAGACAAAATGGGTGAGATCTAAGAAAGTAACTAGAATCGACAATCAATCCAAGTGTCTTACAAAAGTATTCTACACAGGCATACAGGCTATGATGCCTGTTATCCCTACATCATCAGAAGACTTTAACATAGAAGAAAGATCATCAGAGAATATCAAACCAATAGTTAGCATGTCGGTGGTGGGATGTCTAGCAGTGAAATGGGCATCTTCATAAATGAAAATAGAGTAATATTTTAACTGAAGTACTGTACAAAGCATGAGGAAAGGAGAAATTTAGCTAGTTAAAAACTTAAAATACATGATGATGATGACGATGATGATGCCAAAGTAGGAACTGACCTGGAGATGGCCTAAAGCAAATTGGGCTTGAGGATCTGCCATGGATGCTTGAAAGTCGATGTAGAAAAGATAGTCAAAATATCTGTTAACAAAACCAGGCAATAACAAGAAATATGATGTGAAAAAACTGGGAAAACCATCAACAAATTTTGATGACCTTACTAACACGTTAACTGGTACCCTCTAAATCTATAACAAATGTTCCTGTTAAGGTTAACGGACAATAACCTCCTGTTTGTCATCCTTTTCTTTCTGATATGTGTGTGTGGTTGGGGGGATGAACCTTGTCCTTCAAGACATGCATAGATGTTTCCGACTGTTCTAACTTCCAATTTATTTGGTCATGGAGTGTTATGTAGCTATATCATCATATTCGTAGCAAAAAATGCTTTCGTGAGAGTATTTCATGATATTTTCTCATATACACAGAGGATACTGAAAAGAGTGTCTCGAACGTGACAATGTCATATTGTCATTATATAAAATAACAGGGGTATAATTATACACTTACTTAGCACTACCCTTATTTGAGTCATCCACAATCCGAAGTGGACGATTCTTTTGCGGTCTGCTCTCAATCTGGACAAGCATCGAAAAGACTCACTGGATAAGTACTTTTTCAAGTATAATTGCTAGCAACATAAGCAAAGAGCTTTAGTTGACGGGAACTATAAAAGTTAACACAATATATACTAGCCTGACCTTTGATAAATTGATATCTCGAAGAGCAAACACGGCCAAAGCTTTGAAAAGTACACCAGGACCTTCGTTTAAGGAGAAAACAACGCTCGTCTGAAAAAAGAAAAAAAAGCACCAATTATAAGAAGAAATAATGGGTTCGAGGCTATGATTTCAACTCTTAGCCTACATTACACTAACAGATGGATACTAGTATTCGTACTTTTGGGTAATATTAACATACAAACAATATTATACCTTGTAAGGCCTATCAGTGCCAGGAATAAGAGGTTCTCGGGCAAGAAGCATAAAACGCGTGATGTTATCATCATCATCCTGCTCAGAGCGAAAAGTAGAGAATAGATCTAAGAATATTAGGGAAAAAAAAATATAAACTGAGTAGATATCATTGGCATGCTACTCATGAATCAACGGCTTTGGAATTTTTGCACTATAAAATGCGGGTGTGATTTTGGTTCTCTGTTTCTGGTATACAAGGCCCCACTAGTTTTGTTAAGACTCAACTCCTAGATTTTTCCTGCTACGTCACTGATGCAGTGATGCTATCACACAAGATGCAAGGTGGCAGCCATAAAGTTGCTAGTATGACGATGGCATCAATCATATTCTTTAAAACCACCTGCTAAACATAGAAGTATACCTGTATTCTTTCTTCAATGATATTAAGGCCATAAATAGCAGCAGCACGAGCACTTGCGACAGCTCCTGTATCTCTTGCGCGCTCTGAAGCGGCCATCTGGATAACATATAAAATATGGATAAATACAGACAATTCATCCATATAACACATTAA
Organism: Silene noctiflora; assembly: GCA_009801015.1. Lineage (NCBI taxonomy): Eukaryota > Viridiplantae > Streptophyta > Magnoliopsida > Caryophyllales > Caryophyllaceae > Silene > Silene noctiflora. The sequence continues at coordinate 83,160 of VHZZ01000546.1, read as the reverse complement.
GTAAACCATGAACTTAGGCCCACCAAGGGCCGACTAAGTCTCACTTGTGCAGCACCAGCAGTATCATCTGTACTGATCCGAACAAGACCCAACTTGCTCAGAGTCCCTTCACACTGGTCAAGTGCCTGCAAGAAGAAGAATTTCATCAGTAACAAGTACATAAAAACTCATATGAGACAGACCTACGTATGAGAGCATCCCAATAAAGTGAAAAAACTATGCTTCCTCTCATCCAAACCAAAAGCAACATTCACTTTTTTAGTCAAACTTGAAAAACTTTGACCATAAATATCACTAACAGTATGAAACTTTGAAAGAAAAAACTTAAATATTTAGATTTGTACTGGAGAAGTCTTTTATAAATTTTTTTTTTGTAAAAAAAAACTCACATAAAAATGAAGAAAAATTCAATCAAAATATCGCCTCGAAAACCACCCAAAAGTAAGTGTTAACTTTTGTTTGGATGAGAGGGAGTAATTAAATGACAAATACATGAGGATTTTGGTTAATCTCAAATGCAAGTCTGTCTCATACAAGACTCGCAGGCAGAAGGGTAATATCATTGAAAAGCACAAGATAGAGCACATGCGACACAATCGTGATAACTGATAACAACACGTCCATAAATACAATATGAAACCAAATTAATTTCCCATAAATATAATTTCTGATAAAAATTGCGAAATTATGGGGAATGGGACCATTTCTAAGCACCTGAGGGTGGCTTAGGACACGCTTCAGATCCTCTTTTCTAACCCCAGGCAATCCCATAAGACAATGATTAACATCTAGCTGGACCTCGCCGACTATATGCAGCCTATGACGGAGGAGTAAATCATAATTGCGGTGAAGACTACCACCAACTGTGTTCTCAATTGGTATAACTGCTCTATCAACTAACCAAAGTTCGACTGCCTGCAAAACAAGTGAGTGTTAGAAGCTTGTCTCATTTGCCTTTGACCATGCACGTTGAAGAAGATAAAAATGGGGTTAAAATAATTGAACCTTAAAAGCGGCCTCAAATCCATCACAAGGAACAGTCTCGCAATTCGGATATGCTTTCAAAGCTGCATCCTCGCTATATGATCCGGGAACGCCCTATATTAATGATAGAACCCACATGTTAGACAGGAAACTTATTTTCTTGGCTGAATGAAAGCACAGCCAGAGAGCATTCACCTGAAAAGCAACTCGGACTTTTGAACCATCTTTTCGGGATGGAGATAAATCAGACGCCGTCAAAGGTTCTGCAGTTTGAAATGTGTTAGCTCAGGAAATAAATAGAGTCTAGTGAGCATCTAGAAGACAAAATCCTTCTTTACCATTTAATGTATCCTATATCTAATCAACTAGTCTTGCTAATACTCAGCCCTTTCAAACAAATGTCTCAAATTTCTCAATCTTTTGGAGTAGCCAGGGTTGAAAGTAGGGATCCTGAGGTTCGATAAAATGATCTTGGTTGCATCCTAGAGAAGAGTTGGTAATATACACACAAGCATAGTTACCATTAATTATCTTGTAAGAGGGTTTTAAGTTTTCACCAACCACATTGTATAATATGTTGCCGAAAAATATTCAGAAAATGTACACACTCCAAACCGACAAATGCCAAACAAAATGGTAAAAGAGCACATGATCAATTTAATTAACAAAAGCCTTGCCTCGGTGTGCCTCCATCATTGAATTCTCTCTCATAGAACATATTCATTTTTCTTTTCCTTTTGACAAGTCAAAGTTAACTGATGAACATTACTAGAACAGAATATCAGTATCTAATCACCGTCGCCCCACAAAAAAAAAAAAAAAAAAAACTTGAGTTATCAAAGTGGAGGCAACCCCGTTGTTGGCAAAAGGGCAGTTAAAGTATATACTTAGCAAAGCATACAAGTCTACACCTATAATAGACAATCAATTAAGCACACTCATTCTCAAACAAAAATGTCCCATTTCATTTGCTTGTTTTTAAATTGGGTTCCTCTTATTCTCACAAATGCAATTTACTATGCATCTATCTTCTCAAATCTATTTTGTTTTGAAGTGTGCAGAATCCATAAGGACAAAGGGCCAGGTTCAAATAGAACAACTAAATAAGCAAGCCTTCCTGAAAAACCCTTTGAATATGTACCACACCCTTAATAAGGCTATGTCTCCAACTGAAGTTCTGTAATCTCGTATTACCTCAAAAAGTTATTAGAAGGTCTTAAACAGCCAATATAAGACTTACAAAAACTTTGCTATGTCGCACAAGGTTACATGTCCAGCGTAATGAATATCCCATATACCATTGTCACAGCTTAGGAGAATTGGTCCAGCTATATTGTAAAACACTAAAACCTGAAAAAGCTCCAAGCCTCTAATCTTCCTGTCCAGTTCTTATTAACAATGGATGATCTCCATCCACAAGAACAGATACAATTATCCATGAGAACATGACACTAATATATGGAACCTACAAGAAAATGTAAATATATTTCACAAAGAAGGCTGCATAAGATACTCATTTTCGAAATGTCTAATCTTCTTTATTCTTTGGCCAACTTGGAGTCACATTGAGATCATATACAGACTATTCCTGCTTTTTTCCTCACAAGTCACAACTACTCTTTCTTCTCTTATTTTGTCTACAAAGTACGTAAGGGACCACGGGATCACCATATAAACAGATAAGCATTCCAAAAAGTATCCTTGGACAGAAAAACAAAACCCAGTAAGCAATTTAATCCAGCATTTCCTCATAACAGCTACACATTCAGTACTAAGAATCCATATAGGAAAGTCACACAGCACACTTTATCATGCAACATAAAACCTAGTTCAACTTCAGCAAAATACCGCAAAAAAGCCCCAATCTTTGATCCTTTCTACGGAGTACATCTTAAACTATGTATTACTTCCTCCCGAAGATATACGAATGTACATGGTATTCAATGTATTGCATTAACGAGTAACATACCTTCAAACGCCTAAATAACATACTTGCTTATTCTCAAAATGAGATGTCCCAACTCCCATTATAAATTATTTTTCATCTAAACTTGGATCCTTTTGACAACTCATGAAGACTTTCCATCTATCTCCTCGGAACTACTTTGCCTTTTCTATGTTTGTGAGCAAGTCCATGTGTGACTAATAATCTAGGACCAAGGAATCACCAATCAACGAACAAACAAGGCTTCGAGAAAGCACCCAAGGAGTGAAGAAATAAATATTTTTTACAAGAAAAGCTCAAATTTCAGTTATTTCATCACATAGATGGTCATGTAGTAGTGTATACAAATATGTCAACCCACTAGTCTTGCATTTCACACTGGTCTTGCATTAACAATCCAAGGGAAATATGACCGCCCGTTATCATCATTATGATTATCATCACCCTTGGAAAAAAGCGAGCTGAAATTCGAGCAATAATATGGCACACAAGTGTCAAGAATATAAAGGAAATACTGGAATGGGTTGCCTCACTTGATAAACGATGAGGGAATAGCTCATTCGTCTCAATTCCAAACCCTCATAGGAGCAATCTGGCCTAAATTATATCTTGATGGTCAGAGCATGCACACTACTAGAAAGGGTGGAATACCTAGTAAGCATGGTTTGCAGTCCATCAAGTACACAAGGGGGTTTACCGAAAACTTAAAAAATGCAAGGCAAATACCATTAAACATTATCATCATCATGATTTCATTACCCTAGAGTGGTAGTGGTATAGTTTAAAATTATAGGAAAAATTTGCATCCTTTCCCCAACAACAATAGATAATGGGAAAATCAATCAACTATGGAATACTATATAATATTACTATGACTTCGGTTACTAAATGCTTCAAAACTCAAAACGCTCCCTTGTCATATCTCACACAATCAGTTCAACTCCTTACAAAGCTAAAATCTTTCACATTTCCCAGATTTCAACTATGAACTGTTCCTCGCCGACAATAACATTGCTTACGTTATTACAACAATATTAACCCCACAGCCTCAAGGGCTCCCGCAAATTGTGGGTTAGGAGGGGGGAGGGGCAGCCTTTCCCTTGTGCAAGCACCGCAAAGAGGTTATTTCCAAATCACCGACAATAACATACCATTACAAAAAAAAAATATATTCCCTCCTTCTGAATCATTTGTTTATCTCTAATTAAAATACTCCTCCCAAAAAATATACGGAGTAAAACGTAACCAAATGACGGAAACAAAGGATTAATTTGAAAAGGTACACTTACTAGGCAGCGAATTCAAATCCCTGTGAAAGCCAATATGCTTCATCTGATTGACAGCAGCAGGGTTAGGATTAGGTTTGGGTTTGGGATTGGGATTGGGATTGGGATTGGGATAAGCTAAAGGCTTGAATGGGTTCTCATCTTCAAGAGGAGTAATAGCTCTTTGTCCTAAAACCCCACAACAACACTCCCACTTAGCAATTCTGTTAACATCTTTCCTTAAACTCAACCCACCTCCCACATAAATCCTTCTTCTTCCCAACAATTCAAAATTTGAGAACAACACACCACATTCTGCAACAATTCCATCACATTTTAATGCCATTTTTTACTCAAATTTCACCAAAATTCAATCTTTAGAAGCTTAAATTGATATACCCAGAAATGTTATAAGCTGTATAAGTTGGATTTTGATAAACCCAATTCAACATTGTCAAAAACAATGTACTCCAAGATTACAAGTTTTTTACAAGGAAATATCTTAATTGTACCAATTAGAGGACAACAGTTTTGGAAAATTGTGAAGAAAAGTAGATGAGAGTTGGTAGGTGAGCAAATTAATTAAATTTACACGCAATTAAGTGAACTCTTGAGAATAGAAAAGAGAGTGAGATATGTATGAATTTGAGCAAAAATGTGAGTAAGAAAGATTGAAATTTTGGAGTTTATTTTGTGTATGGATGGATGTGTTTATCTGAATAAAGGATGAGGAAAATAGAATAGAATAAAACGGAAGGTTTTTATGTATGCTGTTGATCAAGAATAGCGAACAACAAAACGGAACAACAAGTACAATGAACGTAATTATTATATGGAGTTTTGTTTTGTGTTACACAAATTTTAAAATAGGACGGTTTATTTCTTTTTGATACGGCCGCGTATGTTGTTCATGGTTTTACAGTCAAAGTAAGTTTCAATTTTTGCATTTTACACTAATTTCCTTGTTGTTCTTTTGTCCTAGTTAGGCAGTCAGCCGTCTTCTTTGAAAGAATCAACTTTCCATTTGAGCAAATAGAGTTACCAGACTTTTGTGCCGATTATTTGAAATTGCTTTTGCATTAAAGTTAAGATTGTAAATGAGATCATTTTAGTGAAATGCCAAAAATGAAATATAAAACATTGATTTTATTAGAGAGAAATCAAGTAGGTGGAAACCGCAATAATAATTTGTTCAGCTAATAAGATGTTGTCTTCAACTGGTATGAAGGTAATTTTCAGGTGACCTCCATTACTTTAACAACGAGAAACGTACATCAATAAAAACATCGTTTCCCCAATGCCTCTAATCCTTATGAAAGCCAATATTATGTTGAATAAATACGAGTATATATTAGGCATAACACCTTCAAAATTAGCTAACCAAACAAAATGCATTCAGCAACAAGAAATGGAGTAAGGATCTCTGCAAAATGCTGCAGAAAGACTGGGACGAGCAACCAAGAATTTACAAGCCTAAGTTTGCCAACTACTAATAACCTATGTATGCGTGCTTCAGTTATCACTGCAACTCGACCCAAACACGTTCTCTCCACTGTAAGTCATGTAGAGGAAGCCATCTTCATCCTTATTTTCTTCATGAACCGCCGACATCAAGGCAGCTGTGACAATGTCAGCGTTAAATTCACAACACGTACATTCCAAAACGAACAACTGTTGAAACTCAATCAGCTTATCTTCATCTTTATTTGCATGTATTGTTTTTTGGTTAATTATTTTTGCGTCATTTTATCAGATGATTTCTTGTTCCTGATGTAATACTTGTTGCGTTTCTATAGGCAGCTCCTTGGCTTTTTTTGCCCTACATAAATTAATTTATGGTATAAATATGACATTAAGAAGAGTTAAAACAGACTCACCAGTGGGAGGTAAAATATTTTTGACAAACACAAAGATGGCCTTCTCAGCACTGAGCTTTACTCTCTTCCTCACGACATACACAAACTGTCCGACTGTCAAATCAGCTGGCACAAGGTACCTGCATGAATTTATGAGAGAGTTTTCACAACTTGCAATCAATTAAAAGCCACATGGATACGGAAAGGGTTCCTCCAACTAATGTCAACTAGCTCACTTAGTAATTCTGGGTGGAACCCATAAAGCTATGCATAAAACAAGCGTCAAGACAGATGAGGTATTGGCCTAGTGGTAACGGTTGAGGGACTACTTCAAATTGTTAAAGCTAATACTCCATATAAATTTAACACTCTCAGCCTCATGCAAACTACATTAAGCAAAAACAGATCGCCTAGGTTAGGGGTAACAAGAAGAGAATCTTGCACACAGATTAAGGAACAGCCGAACAGTATCAAGTGTCAACTACTAAGGGATAGAACCAGAGAAGAGAGGAGTTGAAACAGACTTTATCTTATCGATGTCGGGAATGTCGCTCCTTTCAGCTTTCTCCACTATCACCTATACATATATTTGCCTACTGGGTTAGGGTTTATCAATCAAGCTGTTAACAAAGTTACAGGTAAATTAACACTTCAGAAACCATAAGCATCTCACAAGCAGCCTTACAGGTATTCTATCAGGGTATTTCTCCTTGATCCGAGCAGACTCTGCTAGCCTCTTTTCTGAAAGCATGAAAAGCTAATTACTTTCTGTAGAAAATTGCAGTTCATAAATGTACTCAACCAAAGAAACAACACTTGACAGAATGGACCGGACATGTGTCAGTAATTAAGACACATTCAATACACTGACAGAAGTATTCAATAAACAGACAATATGGTCCAAAAATTCAAACTTCACCATTGCACGAAACAAGAAGTTCCTGCAACGGGTTTCAAGCGAAATCAAGAATTATTGTCTGTATGTAAGTCTTGTGCTAGACGGTTTTAAGAAATGACCTATTGCTAAATGAAGAATAGAACCTAAGTATCTCACTAATCTCAGTTGTATGCAAACAAATGATCTCATCCAAGTTTTTGTACTATCGGAAAGATTTAAAGTCGCTTTGCCTTTACATATGCCAATTACCCATGTACAACTATCTAGTCATCAATTCCTCGTATCGTTACTTGCCTGAAATTCAGTTAACTAGATACAATTTGAATTCCACATTATATGCAATATCTCTCCTAACTTGGTATTCATATGGCAGCGAACAATCATCACCAAATCATGAGGCTTTATCACTAAGTACAAACCACTTCTAAATAAAATTTTTATCTTTGGGAGATTATCGTATAATTTGGAAACAACCTTCTTGTGTTGCTAAGACATAAGTCACATGAGTACAAGACAGCATAGCTAAAGTTGCGTACATTCGACTCACCCTTACCCGCAATTTACAGGGAGCCAGTGGGCAATGTTGTTGTTTGACATTATCATATAGCTAGTTGCTAGCATACCCATCAACAAATAAAGGCAAAAAAAGGTCCCAATTTTGACATTAATCAAGAGTCATAAAACTACAACTCCAAAATTTACAATCACGTAATGCCCTCTATCTAATTTATAATTTCATACTAGAATACGGAGCAAGATAATCAATTAGTTTTCCCTGTCCTTGATAATATGACACGAATGCAATTTAATTGCATCAAAATAGCAATACTATGCAAGCAAAAATACTTTACACCTCCGGTACTCTTAACTCGGCTGCAAGTGTCGCCGGGCATGACATGGTGTCTGATACATCTACTTTTTGCAAAGTTTTCAATTTTTTGGTCTAAAGTAAATTGCCAAAGTGTGTCGTGTTGTGTAGTATCAGATATTTCAAGTATCAGACACGCGACATGAAAACAAGGTGAAGTGTCGAAGTAACATAGCTATTTACAACGTAACTATAACCATACACAATTCAAGCATAGTGCCCATCAATAATGACACTTTCAAATCCCAAAATTTAACATAACAAATCACCAACTATCAATTGCAACTGAAAAGTAAAACAGGGAAAAACATACCAAGTGGGTGTGCCAATTTGAAAGATCGTTTACCCATCTCAGTATTATCTGCATGAAACAACATAAATACATAATCAGAAAAATTCACAAGTTTCCTCCTTTATCCCCATGAAATAAAATCACTTTGATCATAAAAAACAACAATAAAAACTGAGTAAAAACTATGAAAAAAAGAAAATAAATGAGCAAGAAAACAGCACCTGCGGAACTTTGTGCGACTTCCCTAACAACGAACTGTTATGATCAAACGAAATAAAACTCGAGGGTTTTGAGCATACACAAATACTTGTGTGCTCCAATATTTTTCTTTTTATATGTATTTTCTTTTTTGGAAATTGCAGGTTGGATATGTTTTAAAAATAAAATTTGGTTTAAAATATCGTCATGATTGATAATTGCGCAGCTAATTTTTTTTTTTTTTTTTTTTTTTTGGGTACCAATGAGGGGCAACCCCCCAGTAAACTAACAATTCGTTATTATACAGGGAAGACCGATCCCAAAAACATCTTCCTGAAATGATAGGATGAAACTCAAGTAAAGGAGAATCTAAATGAATAAGTATAGTACTCAAACTAACTCCGCGATTTGCTAGAAGATCGACTGATCTATTCGCTTGTTTATATGTATATATATATGTTCCAACTTGACCATCCAGTGAGGTTTTTTAATTAGCTTTTGGCACCGTTTAGCGACGAATTTCACGTTGTTGCTGACAAGCTGGTCTTCCATGTCGAGTTTGACTAACACAAGGAGTAATCAAACATTTTATTTAGTTACTCAGTGAATATTTTACATTTGCTTTATTTTGCGAAGAGAAATAAAGCAAATGTAAAATATTGACTGAACCAGTATCGTCAATAATTCTAATTATTTGATATTTTTATGATTCATACCCATTTTATACTTTATCAAAGATTTTTCAACTTTATCAAAGTTTTTTCCAATAAAATAATATATATAATGAAGAGTTAGGAACGATAAACACCTAAGAGGGGGAGGGGGTGAATTAGGTGTACC
>VHZZ01000546.1:36514-53302 GCA_009801015.1 Silene noctiflora | reverse complement strand
ATGTATCCAATAATAACATACTCCCTCCATCCCGGTAATTTGTTGTCCTTTGATTTGAGACAAAGACCAAGGAAAGAGGAGATGACTAATTACTATATGACAAGTGGACCAAATTGAGTGTGTAGGATCAAATTGCTCTTCAAATTCATTCTTAAAATAAAAATGATAACAATTCATTGAGAGACCCCAAAATGGAATAGGACAACAAAATAACCGGGACAGAGGGAGTATGTTAATATGACCCGTGCATTTTTTGCACGGGTTTAAAACTAGTTTTTAATGTAGCACAAATGTTTATAGAATTTTTTTTTTGGCAGCAATGTTTATAGAATTATGTACCTGAATAATGAGAAGAAGCACATCTCTTGCCCGACCATTCCATAGCTGAAGCTGTATACATACATTTACGTTAACTTTGTAAAACCGAAATAATTTAGAACTACTTATTTGGTTCATAATTTAAAATAAAACACGGGATATTGGCACGGCTCAATCAAATAAAGAGAGACCTATAGATTATAAGAACTCAATTTTCTGATTCAACCGCACCAAAATCCCATGCACGTTACCATAAAATAATCTACCATGAAATATAAGATTAACAAAAGAAACTTGGTGTATGTAAACCAAGTAGTTGTGGTCACTTAAGGGTGAGACTGGGTACACCTGATGATGATCGACTAACCTAAGCGAGGTTAGTCGAGGCGAAAGTGTGGTGAAATGGGTTATTATAATATTATGTTATGGTTGTTAGATAGTACAAGTATTGGAGATCGAAACGGAAGAGGAAGAAGAGGGAAAGGATGGAGTTGTGGAATTTAGAGAAGAAGAAGACATTGAATAAATCCAACAACCAAATGTGAAAGACAGAAAAAGAGAGTGGGGAGAAATAAAATGTAAACATAGCTTTCAATGTCCTTGTATTTATGAGGATGCGTTGGGGACGCTGGGGGTATTATGCTGCATGGTTATTAAACCTTCTACAAAAAAAAAAAAAAAAAAAAAAAAAAAAAAAAAAAAAAAAAAAACCTTCACAACATTTTTATGATAATTTTCTTTGGTAATTATTTTGCACCTAGCCCTAAACGTTTGGGATAATTTACTACTTTCCTCAATCTTTGATTGGTCGTGATTACATTTTAATTTTCAAGAATGTTATTCACCATTTAACATTGAGTTATATATTGGTTTCACACCAAATGGTTCATTATAAAACCGTCTTAAAGAATTCTTACCCTCGTCTTTATTCCGCAAATTGTAATGAGTTATGTACCAAAAAAAAATAGTGAGATAAACTTAGGGTTGATATTCACAAGGATTTTCACTGCTCCACGGGAAACTTTCATTCCAAAATGAAATTTCAATCTTTCATGACGTGATCGTAGCAAAGTATACTGGATATTAAGCTTATTCTAAATTCACTTTCAATTCAAACAATTGTATTGGAAAAACGGCTTTTCTAACATTAATAAACTAAATATAGAAAGATTTACAACATATTCTCACTAATTATGGTTAAAAATAAAGTTATACTTGTATTTCATGTGAGAATATGTTGTAAATCTTTCGTACATGTTTGTGATTGGTTTTACACAATTCTCTCAATATTGTGTAAACTCTGAAATAATATGAGTACGTAGCTGGTACTTTAAATCACAACTCTAGGACATCCTATTACTTATTTACTCTCGGTTTTTATATTAGAATTTAGGATAACTATGCATAGACGTCAAGGTTATATTATGCAGGTCTTTAAAGGTAGGTAAACTAATGGTAGTGGTATAAATCGGTGCAACTAGGTTCTTATGGTCCATTATTTTTAGGGCAATTCTCATTTGTGACGGAAGGTATCCGTCACTTTGAGAAGACGGGTACCACTTTTACTCACAAATGACCCATGAGAGGAGAGAGGAAAGCAAGTGGAGGGGGTGCCCCCACCTTTTGCTTTATTCGTTTTGTGAGTGACATTACCCGTCACAAATACCGACCCGTCACAAGGGAGACGCTTTGTTATTTTTAACTTCACTAGAAATCACCAATAGATTTGTATTATATGATTTCATTTCACCAGGATAGGCTATCATTCATAACCTAGAGATCCCCTTGCTTTCTTGGCAATTACTTTGTCCCGTTATTTAGAACAAATAAATAGGTGCTACCTTATCAGTTTAACATCTTGGCCTATTAGCTCAGTTGGTTAGAGCGTCGTGCTAATAACGCGAAGGTCGCAGGTTCGAGACCTGCATAGGCCAATTTTTTTTATATTCATACGACGTACGTCTGTGCATTTACCGTTGCAAATTCATCGCAAGTTCTAACAAGAACGATGAATAAATGAAATGATTTTATTTATATTATAAATCACTCGATTTGCTACAATAGCCCTAACACCGAGCTTTATCTTTATGCTATACTAAACATTGTAGTTTCTTCCAGTTGGCTACTTCAAATTATTGAAACTATATGGTACAACTTTCTAATTCCAAAACTTATCAGCTAATCGTTGCTCAAGTCTGAACAAATATGTACAATCTGCAAAAAGCTAAGGCGTGTTTATGAATCACGGTTTCCCCCTGAGAAGCCGTCAGTACTTGCGGGCTGCATGATAGAGTTCCATATACTCGAGTGCTGGTCTATTCCAAGACCAGTCTTGTTCCATTACACGCTTTCGCAACGAATCGAACCATTCCTTTGCATCATACCAAGATGTCATAGCCCTGAAAATATATTGAATGTAGTGCTTAAAGAAAATGCAACATGAAATCATAACACTAAAATCAATCGAAATGCTACAAATTTTATATGGTTGGGAAAGATATTCCGTTTACGATACAAAACATGATAAACTTGTCTACGAGACCGGATGGCTATAACTGTCTCAGGCTCTCAGCAGCTATAGACAGACCCAAATGATGAAGTTCAAGGTTAAAGTGTGAGATTTCAGATTAAAAGGCGTGTGACCGTTGGTAAGAAATGAAACACAACGTCAGATCTAAGGATTCATATAGATTACTCGTGAATTAATTAAGAAAATTTGCACTTAAATTACCTATTGACAGCATAATCTACACCAGCTTGATCAGCCCCTTCAAAATTGAAGCCATTTGGTTCTAGGCCTTGTGCCTTTGCTCTCTCAATGTCATGGTCCACATCAAATACGGTATCGTACAGGCCTGTGATCACACAAGGATGCATAGAGAACTTGACGCATAAAGAGACTGTTTGCGGACGACTAAAAGAGTAGAATACAACACTTAGGTATTTCACTAGTCACTACACAAAATCAAGTTTAGTGAGTCATCTTCTTTATTGCATCATATTTCAAAGCCGAGGAATAGTGAGTTTTTAGCATCATTGGAAATGGAACCATGAACCAACAAACAAGATACAAAAGTAAAAACAATCTCATTAAAGAGCTGACTACAACTATGAACAAAAATTTTAGTACACTAGTATGAGTGTATTCATCCATTACTCATTTTTTAACAACCATTTGTGAGACTCCAACATACCTCCAGTTTTACGGACGACTGGTATTGAACCATATCTCATGGCGACAAGTTGTGTAAGGCCACAGGGTTCAAATATTGAGGGGACAAGAATAAAATCAGATCCAGCATATATCTACAACAACATTACAATAACAATGCTCAGTTTTCAAGGACAGAAGATAATTTCCCAAATCTATTGCCCAAAAAATAGTAGTTGGAGATCCAAATTACCAAGTGTGAGAGGGGCTCATCATAAGTCAAACAAAGGCGAGCACGGTCATTATGCATATTATGCAACATGTTGCCAAGGTCCACAAACTCTTGTTGAATACGCGGATCTGGGGCAGAACCCAGCAATACAACCTACACAATCACAATAGTTAAAGTTAGCTGCTATTAACCAAGCACAATGGCAACACATGAAACCACAAGCAAATCCATGTTCATGGACATGGCTCCAGGGTCCCAGGACACTTTAGAACAATCTTTTGTTTGAGCATTCTGCTAAATTTTGGTGTTGCAGAAATATATAATTTTTATATAATAATGACCATTAAATTCTTCAACAGGAGACCATAAACAATTTTTTTTGGGACTGCTACTGCACAAAACTGAAGAAAACAGGGAGTAAATTACCTGTCCACCACGCTCTATAGTACGCCAAATGGCATGCTTGATCAGATGAATTCCTTTCTGATGCGTTAAGCGTGTAATTATCCCCATTACAGGGAAATCACCTTTCTTTAAGCTAAGCCTTTGTTGTAAGGCTTCTTTGGCTGCTCTTTTTCCATCAACAACATCTTCTGATGTATAAGGTACCTGACATTACACACAAGGTAGCGTTATGTTACAATCAGGCCAATTTCTGACTCCATATTGACAATCGACAAGGAAGGAAAATTTACAATGCGTCATTGTTACGGTCAATTGCAAGTGACATAAGTATCATATTGGAGGCTTGTTGTAAAGTTCATATAGAAATTAGCTCTTCCACCTTTTGAGCTATCTTTGGGAATGGGTTCTCTTATTACCTATATCAAAGGTATCCGATCTAACGACCACCCTACTGCGCCTTGGCCGTTTCACAGTGTTCATCCATGGACCATGGCTATAAAAATCTAGCAAAGCCACCCTCTAGTGACGCCTGTGTTGAAGTGTTTAGTCAGGGCTAGAAGGTTCTGGTGCAAAGGTAGTGGTGAGGACACATGGGTGCATAGCATGGTAAAAAGTTACGATCAATTGGAAGGTATAGGACTTAGAAACTCAAATGAAGGGATAGATATGGGGTTCTCCCATACCTACAGCCATATAATCCCAATTTGAAGTATCCCTCATGAAACAGTGCACCAAAATGACCACCCATTCAAAGATGTCTACCATGAACATAGAAAGTCTAAAAATATGCGTAGAATACATTGAAATAATAATGACAAAGAATACATTGGAGATACTTTTTAGCCATTTTGTAAAAGTTTTGTCAGCTGATATTTAAAGTAAAACTGGAAAAAATTTAAAATTCGCTAACACATCAATCAAGAGCACCAAATCTAGAGAAAGGCGAAGGGAAAAAAATTATAATTTTAGAGTATTAAACCGCACTCAAGTTTAACTTTCTTCTAAGCGAAACTGAGAACAAACCACTCACCGGAATGAATTTATCATTGTATGGATCCCATATATCAGGATCAATCCCATTCAATATACCGTGAAATTTATAAAGATGGGGAGCAATTACAGAGTTTCCAGCAACCTCCTTCGAATAGGTATTAGAAACCTGGCAATACACAAAAGAAATAAACAAAAGAATCATCAACGGTCACATGAACCATAACATAACATTCAATCAGAATCTTCAGAAGATCATTTTTGATGGCTTACATCTCTTGTTTTAGTTTTTCCGTTTAGCTAGGACACTGGTTTATTGAAGGTGATTTAATACTTTGACATAAGACATTTGTTGTTTGAAAGGATAAAAATTTGTAAAGTCAGTAGATTAGATCCACCCATGGGTATAGACTATAACGTAGGCACCCATAGGCCGTAGACCGTAGTTCATGTCAAGCGTTTAATCAATATATTACTCACAGTTGTAGCCTTGTCTGCATATGCCATCGCTCGTCCAATAAGTGGTGCTCCAAACTCAAGATTATGAATAGTGAAGACAACGCGAGCATTAGTTAGACCATACTGTCCATAATGCTCTTTGTACAACCACGCCACCGGAGCACTTGACCAATCATGGCAATGAATTATGTCCTGAACAGTAGTGTCAACTTCAAATGAGAAATTAAGATGACAGGAACATAAAATTAGAGGACTTATAACACATTTTTGCCAAACTTGAGAATGAGACGTACTTCATAGACAAACTTTTATTTTTAAAAAGGGAAAAAAGATCGTCTTTTCTCAACTAAATAATGACAAAGAATTTCAGCAAAACATGTCCCTATATCTCTTAGTAACATTATGTCCAACAGAAGATATAGTCAGAACATTAAGGCTATGTTGAATCACGGGAAGTTGTGATCCAGAATATTAAGGTAATGTTGAAGCAATATTGGCCTACGGAAACTCATTTTCCCCATGCAGCTGTGCTAGGGTCCAAGAGTTAGTAATTTTAAAGGCTGCTACTAGGATGCAAAACCTTGTAAGCCATAATCCCATAACGACCATAATCCCATCATCATGGTATCATACCTGGACTGCAACATGACATCACATCCCAATTATAAAGTTTTTAAGGCTGTATTTGGCCACATAAATGACATAGTTGATTGGTACCAAGATCAAGTCTCAAACCGAGACTACTTACAGTTCCAAGAAATAGAATTGAACATTTAGTAAGTCAGACTTACCGGATGGAATCCACTTTGAAGAAGAAATTCAAGGGCTGCATGGCAAAAAAAGCCGAATCTTTCACCATCATTTCCACCTATGTAGACGGAATTAGTCCGGAAGAGTCTGCCAAGAAGCAGCAACGAAGGATACCAATCAAACTCTACTACTACAGCATTTATACAGTAATGACCAAAACAGGCGTAGGAACAAATAATAGACAGCAGACACTCGGTGAGGAGTTTAATAGTGATGAGTTTGGATAAAAGAAGCAAACAAAGCTTACATAAAGACAAAGTGATGCCAGTATGTCATGCTAGATTGTACGATTGCAACATTTATCCCTCAAAAACAAAAGATTGCAACATTTATACTGGATTATCAATAATGGAGATGCAGTAACAAGATATTCCTAGACCATCAAGATGAATAGTAGTCTTTACAGCTACGACAAGTATGTCATTATATCTAGAAACCAGAATTCATATTGTTCTAATAAATAGCAGATGAGACATGAATATGAGATTTCCTAATGTTCATCAAGAAAAACTCATATACACTTATACATGGAAGAAAACATTGCAGACCAGAAACGATAGAAGTTAAGCCAGGTAATGGACTGCTGTGATGGAATTCCCAAGTATTTTAACAAGTTCAGAGTCCTAAGAGATAGAACTTCCACAAGAATGAAAAGGAAAGGAAACCAAGCACCAATACAGCGATTTTCCAATGTGATGATTACCCATTTTGAGGGTCCAAAAAGTAGACATTAAGGCCTTCAACCTTCCCAGACCACACCTTTATCTCGATGCCACTCCATGGAAAGCTCCTTTGGTAATGGAAGTCCTTCACCTATTCAAATTCCACATAATAATTCAAAATTTCATATACATACATCTATACTGCTTAGGTTAAATTAAATAACAGCAATCAAGCCGTAACAATTGAGCTAATTAACACATAATATTCACAAGCATTAGTTGAAAAAAATTGGAAATTGTGGCTTACTTGATTAAGGTTCAAGCAGTCGTACTTAGGAAGAACTACATAAACGTGATGGTTTAGCTCCTGAATAGCGCGAGATAAGCTAGTTACAACGTCTCCGAGGCCACCCACCTACAGCAAATTAAAAATAGATAAAGTTAAGTCCAAAAAACCCTCATAGAGAGCATGTATGAGTAAACCAGTACAAATATACAGACTAATCTTGGGAACACAGAAGACTTCCCTGTTAGAATCGGAGTGCACCAAGGCACTGTTCTTAGTCTTTTTCTTTTTGCTACTGATATGTATGAACTGAAGATATCAAATTAAGATGAGGTTCCATGGTGCATGTTGTACGCGGATGATATTGTGCTGACTGCTGATTGACAAGGCAAAAGGATGGAGTTGAAAGGAAGCTTGAACTCTAGAGACACATGTTAGAATCCTGTGGCTTCACACTAAATAGAAAGAAGAAATATTTAGAGTGGAAATGGAGGTAAGAAGGCATGAACGATCATTCTGAATGGCGAGATACTTCACGGTTCCGACCGATTTTGTATTTGGGAACTATTATCCAAAATAATGGAGATATGACACATAGAATCAAAGCAGGTTGGTTGAAATGGAAGAGTTCCGTAGATTTATGTGTTCGAGTACACCTTATAGGTGTTCGGGTAAATTCTATAGCACGACAATCAGGCATGCACACTTACACTCCTGCTCTTTATGGTACAGAGTGTTGGCCGGTAAAACAGGGACACATAAAAAAGATGAGTGTAGCAAATGTGTATGCTCCGCTGGATATGCGACCAGGAGATATGAGGGAAGATTTAAGGTAGTTTGGCCATGTGAAACGGAGACCATGAGTCCCCCGTTAGAAGGCTTGAAATATGGGGAAATGGCAAGATTGTCAAGGGAAGGAGAAGACCGAAATAAACATGGACTAGGGTGATTGAAAACGCTATGAATTGGCACTGTGGAGAAAAAAATAAATCCACGAGGAAGATGTAGTTTGATTTTTTGCTGTAAATTCTTTTATTTAAAAATCATTATTCTTCAACTTGTATTGTTTTTGTTATTTTCCAAACCTTTTCGCCACTTGATTTTTTATATTTTTTTTTCATTTTCTAAATTGGTTTTTATTTTACGTCATTGTTTCGTTTATCCTTGTTTTATTTCATTTACTTTTTTATTTATTTTACCTTTAAACACCAACTTTTTCGATTGTTAGAATCATGCCTAACGGTTTCGAATAATGATTCATGTTAGCCGATCTCAAATTGTTTTGGGACCAAGGCCATAGAAGGCGCTTGACGACTCAAGAAATCTTGAAGAAAAAGTTTGCCTCTTCCCAATCGTTAAACGGAAAAAAATATCAGGGATGTTATAAATCTTTAATGAGAATATTTACATATCGCTTTTGGCATACAGAGAGATAAGAATCAAAGCGAAGCCATGCAAATAACGCAGACCATATCGAGACTGCCCACTAAAGAAATTTCTCTTTGTTGATGCAATACCAATGCTTCTGAAGCCTAACAAAGTCTTATTTCTAATTACCCAGGAAAAGTATTTCATTAATCATCTCACTGTATTGCAGTGTAGTGAAAATCATTAGTATCGTTCTTGTCTCAAGTTATATTCTGCCAGGAAAGTCATTAGTAATTTTTTCACTTAGATTAAAGCATGACAGTAGATTCAGCGTGACTTGACACCTTTAACAGGTCAGCGATTAGAAACAACAATCAAACAGAAAGCATTGATGCAACCAGGACTTACAAAATTGATTTTTTCAGAGTCGAGAAAAACCTTAGAGAAAATGTTACCTTTGCAATAGGAGCCATTTCTACTGCAATATGTACAATGTGTATTGGTGGCTCTTTGGTTACACCACCAAAGACAGGTATATGGTAATCCATTCCATTTTTGTTGTCAAAGATTCCACCGTCTTCCTTCTCAGAGAAAACAAAATCCATCATGTATGCATCCAATGGCACTTTAACTGCACCAATATTTTTACATCAGAAACAAGGAAAGGTATATGTGGTAGTTTTATAAAGAATTTTAGAGTTCTGTAAGTGGCATGTATGACTATTTAACAAAATCGCAAGCAAAAGCTTTGAAAGGCACATGTAGCTCGTAGCAGTCCAGTCTTGATTAAACAGCTATCACTCATCAATCATCCTCGCCTTCATCAATATCATAAAGCAAAATAAGCAAACAGGGATTTATGAATCACCACATACAAACACTGGCATGCCAAGAACAACGATGCTAGCATTATGAGACAACAACTCTGAATATACTGGTTGTAATTCTTTTGGAAAAAGCAACATGTTATAAGTAAACCAAATCAAGAATTAACTCATGCTGACAAAAAACTACCTTTTTCAGCAAAATCTAAGAAGCAAAGTACAGATAAAAGTTTAAACCACGAGCTACCAAGTGCATCTTATAGCAATTTGCTAATATACTCAAAAATCCAAGGTAAAAAGCAAGGAAGAGTCGAAGACAGAAATGAAGCAAAGCAGTTGACCAAATGCAATCAGGTATATTGTTCTACAATTAGCAGGAGAGTCAGGCTAACCATTTGTCTTGACATGGGAGCCATTCTCGGCAGGCAACATTTTCTGAGGAGACAATGGACCTCTGCGGTGGGTCCAACGGTTAAAGGAACCTCTAAACCAAACTTCCGGTTTCCCATTCAGAACCGTGTTACAGGGGTTGTAATATACTGTAACATCTTGTCCAGCTTTAACATCCACAGGATCGGTGTAAACAATGTGCCTTTGAGACAGCAAAAACGTCTTCAGTGTACGCTCTTTAGTGTCAGCTTTTATTCGAGCTGTTTTTTCAGCCTGAAAATAATAGGATGTCAAGATATGTTCTATATACAGCAACCATATACTCTCTCCATTTCACTCATTTTATTACACTTTATAAAATACACGGAGGTAAATTTGGGAGCCGTAAAGAATCCAGTGAAACTAAGGGAATAAGAAACAAGTGTGCAAGTCTACGCCATGAATCACGGCTTAATGAAATTGACAGATATAGGCTAGTTTGCTGTATTACAAGATGGAATAAATAGAACCCATAAAAGCTTTCTTGTTTTCTTTCTTGGCTCTTACCCACCTCAAGTAACAAGAAAATTAAACCAATATCAAATTGTACTCCTAACTAGTTGATTTGACTCTTTACTTGCAGAAATATCCAGGTCGGGTAAATGTTACGGTTCAACTTTTACATTCAAAGTCATACTAACAACATCATTAATCCAAGTGTCTAGGATCTTGTCAATGGCGGGCAAGGAGAGTTGGAGATACACAGTCTTACCCCTGTGCTAATAACACGGTTACGCTGTTTTCAAATACCCATGATGAATATTGGGTCAAGGATTGCATTGAATGATCGTTACCAATAAAAATAAGTGCAGCACTTAGTGATCCTTTTTGCTTTACTCCATCATAGTCCAAAACCAAAATGTAGCAAGTCTTTGGCGACAGTATAAATGGAAAAAGCCTACAAGTCTGTTAAAGAAATGAGCCTTCTCTCAGGATGACAAATTATGGATATATATGTACTTTTGAATCTGACATGATTTATAAAGTAGTACACTCTCTGTCCTTGCAGATAGATTAAAGACACCAACCTTCACTGTCCACCGACCACCACACAAACATGCCTAAAAAAGAAACACAAACTATTGGCTTGAACAGACTGAAATGGAATACCTAAACTATCTGCGAGGAGTATAGGAGTAATAGAATGACGAAGGGGTATAGTTTTATAATGTGTTTTACTATGGCTTCTAGGTGGAAATATCTGTTCCTCATTACAGTGGTTTTTCTATCATGTTTTACTATAACAGCTGATTGCTATGTAGCTTGCTTTGGAAGGTACCTACTTTTAGGCTTTAGAGTAGTTGTCTTGTTATCAATGCAACCATCATCAAATCATAAGATACTTAATAGTGTTCGGGATACAAGTGGTCAGGTAGAGTTAATTGAGATGAGAAGGTATAATGCCAGCATATGCAGATGGTAGATGCAGCAAGGAGTTAAGACTGATCACTAATGTATCATTTACTTGTGACACACTGACACGTAACAAACAAGAAATATGGGTTAAAAGTTGGATATCAATGAAAAACTCCGTAAAGTCACCTTAACACGTGTAGCCTCCTCTCTCAATCTCCTTTCCTGTTGAAGTCTCTTGTATATCCGCTGTTCTTCCTCAATCCAGTAGAGTTCGGTAGGTACGGATTTCGGTACAATAGCATGAAAATCCAGGAAGTTATTATTATCATAGAGGGAAGCTTTCTGCGGTGGCCCATTAGCAAAAACCCAGTCCAAGACAATTGCTTTATCGGGAACAATAACTACACAAAGATTAGCACCACTGCATCAAGATATATACACATAAGAAGCATTTCAAATCACAAAAAATGAAAATTCTGAAATTCCAATAATTTATGAGTTCGAGTCCAAGAATGCTTCTCAGTTTTCTGACAGTTATCCCCTCATAGCATGTGGACCTTTTTCTATTTTTTTTCTTGATTTTCTTCAGCATATTGTATCAAAGTTAAACAAAGTTTTAAATCTTTATTACTGAAGAGTTAATAAGGTGGGTGAAATTGGAATTGTAATGCCAAAGGCTTTAAAAGCAAAACAGCTCAAGGGAACAAGTTAAGGATGTGTGTGGAAACGTGAATAAATATTTAATCATACATGAGACTCAAGCTGAACGAACATCATTGTTGATGTTGCAGCAGGTGTCCTAAGGTAGGCAAGAGATGTGATTTTACCCTAGTGTAGAACATGGCAATATCTCCGGCGCTTCTAAACAGTACGGGGTTATGAAGTTATCCCTTGCACTGTTTTTCTTATTAATAACATGGTTATTGAACCATATGAAAATGCTCAAAAATTCCAAATAGCATATGAAAGAGGAAAGAATAGCACAACCAAAACATTTCCCCAATGCCTCCCGTCCTCCCTGTAATGGCGGGGTCAAGGGAGTCGGAAGTATGCAACCCTAACCCCTGTTAAACAATACAAAGAGGCTATTTCCGTAGGACCCGTGGCAAAAAAAAATTGCGTCACAATGAAAGCGGGGAAATAGAATAAATCAAGAAAATCACGGCCAAGACTGCCGGACTAACAGAGAGGAAATACTGACTCACTGTACCTTCTGCATACCACCAATCAGCATTGCCCTCAGATTCCACAAGCCTTGAAACAACTGAAACCCCCTGTACCCAACCATCATGACCCCCGTGAACCCATAGCTCATTTGCTTCAGCAAGAGGACCAGAGCTCTTTTTGTAAAATAGACGAACCAAGTCACCATCTTGAAAATCACGGGGTTCAAAATACCACACATTTTCCTTAAACAATTTGGCAAATTTTATTAAAGCTGTCAGCTTTTCTCTTCTTTGCTGTACTTCTTCCCTTGCCTGTGCTCGATCGGCTTCCATAGCAGCTTTCTCTTCCTCCCTTCGCTTCTGTTCCTCTGCTTGTCTCTCCCTCTCAATTTGTACCCTGGCTAGTTCCTCGAGCTTTCTGCGTTTCTCCTCGAGTAAGAAATCTTCAAAAGTAGCCATGTTCATGCCCCCTTCCACGGTTATGTGAAAATCTTTCTTGTCGTTATTGTCATAGACATCTTTCCCATCAAAGAATACAAAATCTATGATGTATGCTTCCTTTGGAACATGTATCCGACAAGACCACCAATCACCATTTAAGTGGGCCTTTTCCAATTTTATGGTGAATGATTTCCACCGCCAATCGTTAAATGCTCCCATAATTATCACATCCGATTGATCTTTCAAGGTGGATATGCTTCGATTAAGGAACACTTCTATCTCTTCATCAGGCTTCACTATCTCGGGATAGATAAATATCTTATTGCCTTTTGAGAAATTCACCTGGGCCAATTGATGGATTACTTGTTTTCTCATTAGTTCTTCCCTTTCCAAGTCTAATTTCCGTAAAGTTTCAGTAAGATTCTCAACATCTTCAGAACCCCCTTTCATCAAAGCAAAATTATCTTGTAATAAATCTTCCTCTTCCTTCTCATTAGCTACACTATTAGAAGGCCTGCTTTTCCCTCCTTCTGTGAACCCTCTAATGCTTTCGAGTTCCTTCAATGATTTTTTGTTAGAAAGTGATACTGCTTTCTTGGTCGGGGACGGTTCTCCAACATTTCCATTAGTTCCACTAGCATTTTTTCCTTGTTCTTCGATTATATTTACTTGTTGGGCCACTGATACCTCTCTGTCAGCCGAGGTGGTCCCAGTATCAGATGCTCTACTACCAAGTTCGGAAGGTGGATTAATCGAAGTACTATTTTCTTCGTCATTTCTTTGATCTTTCTTCTGTAAGCCGGTTCCAACTGGTGCCTTTGGAACAAACCCTTTGGGAGAAGGGCCTTTTGACCTGGCTGTTGACCATTTTCTCGATCTCTTTCCTGAAAAGTCTGATGATGTAAGCAAAGAGGGACGAACTAGAAAGGAGATATGTAAAGAAGGTGATCAAATTATAATTAAAATGAGTGAAGACAATGAGCAGGCACCAACCTCCAGCGGCAGAAAATGGACGGAAAACCCCATCATTCGAATACTCTAGATGACAAGAGTAAGACTGCAACATTTAACGCGTGAATAGATTAAAGCTAATGATAACATTATGCCCGTATAGATTATAGCAAGGACCCAGACTCAAGGTAATGAAAACATAATAATAAGAAACTACAGCTTAAAAACCTCATCACAAGGCACAGAAAGTCCTACTTTTGTATAGAAATGAAAACCACTATGAGAACCGTCTATTATCACAATGATATTCGGCTTGTGTAGCCTCATTAGGTCAAACTAGCAAAGCCGCATTTTATAGCCAAAGCAAATAGAGAGGCACATCATATTTTGAACAAAGCAACAAGAAAGGCCTCAACTTGGGGAAAGTTTCAAGAATATGTATCATAAGATCTGTCAAAACGGAACAGCGCTTATACAGCATGGGACAAGTAGTAAACGACAAATATAATAGCACGAAACCACAAACACAAAATCCTCATCATAGGACATCAAATTGCGCTACTTTCTTACATAGATGAACCTAAGTTGAAATCAGAACTGATGCAATCAATCGACCTATGTTACTCAGACTAGTTTAGAAGTATCTGGCACGGGTACGTGTCCAAGTGTCTCACTCGGTTATTTTTATGAAAAATATGCATATTTTGGTTCAAAATGAGGTGTCCAAGTGTCATACCCATGTCCGAGTGTCGAGTATCGGACACGGGTACGCGAGGGAATTAGAAGAGTCGGGAGTAACATTGCAATCGACTATTCTTTTCACAGCCATAGAAATGGGAACCACCAAGACTCTCTATTTTGGATAGGAATTAGATATCTGTATGGTCATTAGATTAGATGAAATTCAACATATAAACAAGTTGTCGAAAGGGTAACTCGAATTTTGAAAGAATTTCACAAGAAAGGCCTCAGCTTGGAGATTTTTTTCAAGCATATATATCAACAGTTAATTAAAAGGACAGGTTTACTTCCAATGCTAAAACAGAAAAACACGTAAATAAGATGAAGTGAACATGCATTTCATGTCAATTGAAAAACAAACAACAATATACGGAGTATAACATTTGAAACACTGAAAAATTCCTCAACTTGGGCAAATGATTAAACATAAATCCCAAAACCCTTTAACAATCTAACTATGCTACAAATCGGGGACATTTGAAGCATATACGACTACCAGAGTCAGAAACCATTAAAAAAGACATCAACTTTGGATCAATCCCAACATAATAACTCAAGGGTAAATTTCAAACTTGCAATACATCAAATGGACTAGTCTAAACTAAATCAAACTGCCATAGCACAAAGGCACCTACACACATCAAATTGCAACAAGAAACGCCACAATTTAGGCTATATTCAAGCTTGTGCATAAAAAAAAAAAATACATCAAACGACCGCGCCCAAATTAAACTGCTAATGCACACAATCACTCAAATCAACAACTATAAACTGGTCCATGTTCATACTCCAAAACACTGAGTACAACACAATTGAGTTGATAACAAACAAAATGCACCCATGCAAGAAAGATATCAACTTGGGTAAACACTCATACATGTACATTAACTACACATCAAATGGGTAGTCTATATAACATTTGAAGCAGAAAAATCACACAACTAAAAATTAAGCAAGTGGGAAGTCCAAATTCCACAGCATCAACACAACACAATGGAATTATAGTACTTCCTCCGTCCTAATCATTTGTCTAGCTTCCATTACAATACGTCACAGAGAATAAAAAGGTAGACAATTGATTGGGACATAGAGAAATTGATAAGAATGGAGAGAGTATAAAAGCATGAGTACAACACAATTGAATTGATATAACAAACAAAGGGCACTAATGCAAGAAAGACATCAACTTGAGCAATCACTCAAACATATATATCAACAACAAATCAAATGAATGTGTCTATACAACATTCTCAAGCACAAATATCATAGAACAGCTAAAATTAAACAGGTTGGCATGTCCAAATTGCCACAGCACGGAATTATCCGTCCTAATCATTTATGTAACTTGTATTAAAATACCCGTCACAAAGAATAAAAGAAAAGAGGAAATTACTTGAGAAGATCTAGTAGAGGGTTTATAAGACAATAAACCAGAAAAAGGCCTAAACTTGAGAGGGGTAGTTTGTCTAGATAAAAAGGGTGTTTGAGATTGCAAAGAAATTTCCATGGTTGCAATATTATCTCACTATTCTCTATTCCCAAAGAAGTTTGGAAATTTGTTAATTCAATAGACACACTCCCAACATCCTGCAATACTGTGGTCTGTGACTGTGAGAGTGTGTGCAATTTGGCATTGGATAACTAAATCAGCAGCAGAAGCAGTAACTAAATTAATTATTTAATTCCGTGATCATATTTTTTGGGATTTTCAATTCGTTATTACTCTCTCCATTTAACTCCACACTACCACTATTCCATTTTTATTCATTCAACTCCACACTATCACTTTCCTTATTTGGCAAATTATATCCCAATTTTATCCTAATAAAAACTCAATATTTACAAAAAATATCATTCATACCCCACACTAATCCAGCATAAAACCCCACCTTTATATTTTTTTAATATTTTTAACATCTCCATTCTCTTTCCCTATGTACTTTTAATAGTTTTTTTTTAATCCGCTCCTTAATACCCGTGCAAAAAGCATAAGTACCATGTAGAGTTGAATGGAGGGAGTACTTATTAGTAATACTACTATAGATCTCGCGCCACTGCGCGGTATATTTAGAGATTTTATTTTTGAGAGTATTATTTAAATCGTCATTTTATTTATATTTAATATTTTACTTCATTTTATTTTGATATAAAAAAAATTGAAATGAAAAACTAATCAAAGAGAATTGAGTAAAGTTATGA